>BRDA01002347.1:8921-34395 GCA_036984385.1 Crenuchus spilurus
CACAGTGGTAAAAATGGCCTTGTCCCAACGTTTTTGGGATTTGTTGACGCCATGAAATTATGAAACAACATATTTTTCCCTTAAAATGATACATTATCTCAGTTTAAACTTTTGATCTGTGATTTGTGTTCTATTCTGAATAAGATATTAGATGTTGGCACCTCCACATCATTGCATTCAGTTTTTATTCACAATTTGTTTAGTGTCCCAACGTTTTTGGAATCCAGTTTGTATAAACATTCACACGACGTCTAAAATGATGCTGACAGTTGATGGTCTTTGAAGTGACTGTCTAATATCTGTCTTAAATGTTAAAAAGCTGTGAGTACCTCGAAATGCAACCTGGTAAATACTGCTCAGTGTTTATGGGGCCGATGCCAATCAGTAAAGTTTGACTGATCACTGATATGGATCTAGTGCGGGGCTGGTGCCACGTTAACCTTTCCAAGCAAATTTGGTAATGCATCATTGCGCAGGGCTTTAGATCAAGGTTCAGTGCCTTGTCTTTCACAATAAATAAACTTTGCTTTTTGAAATGGACCACATTTAAAATGTTGTTGGAACAGTTGAGAGCCTTTGAATTCCTGTGTAGAACTGCACTGTGGAGCCAAAATGTTTTGTGGTGTTTACTGGATCTACTCTGTTCTGATACTTGATTGTACTGGGCAATAATCTACTTAGTAACACTGTTACTTAGTGTACAGGGCTGACTGATTACCTGGTTAGTGGTGTTTACTAGCTTTGCTGTGTTACTTACTGTCCTCAGCTGAGTGATGATCTATTTAGCGGTGTTAAGTTTTTACTTTGCTTCCCCCATGGGGGCATGTTAAGAGTTAATTATTTTCACACAAGTCAGAGTCAGAAATGTAAAAAAATGATCAGCCAATCACATATTTAGGCTGAAAATCAGCTGATATTGATACATAGCTAATCAATCCTTCCTTTTCTGGCGGATCAGCAGGCTACGAGACTGAGTATATCGAATAGATCTATCTTTTCTCATATGAGAAGGCATCTGGCTGAAAAAGCATGAAAATGTGTATCTAAATGGGACTAAGCACTGAACAAAAATGAATAAAACACAGTAGGCATTTTGGCATAGTTGGTGGAAGAAAAACAATGACATGGTTGATCCAGATGTAATGATGGAGGAGCTCCTGTAAAAGAAGAAATGACCCCAGAACAGCAATCCAACCTGAATAAGGCTTAAAGCAGGTTTGTAGAACATTATCAGTATAGAGTAGCAGTGGAACCATCAAATTAAGCCATATTTAGCGCTTTTCAACCAACACAGAACCGGCACCATTCTGGTTGAAGAACCTAATTTTGAACGGTTCGGCGCGTTTCCACCAACAAAAATACCGGCCCGAACCAGGAACGTTTGTTCGCAGCGGGAACCAAAAAATACTTGGTTTTTCAGTGCGAACCAAACGCGCCTGCGCACTGAGGCGACTCGTAGTGTACAGTGGTCCACTGAAGAAACTCAGTTTTTGTTATCTATTTGGTGTTCTCCGGAGTTTCAGGAGAAACTTGAGGGGAGTATTAGAAAGGAGAAACTCTACAGCGAGCTGGTGGAGGATTTAGCTCGGCCAGGTTTTGTTCGTTCAAGAGAGCGAGTGATAGATAAGCTAAAGAAGCTAAAAAATTTGCTTCTTTTCTAAAATCTTTTAGAATCTTTTAGAGATTCTAAAAAGGAACTATCGCACAGTGGAGCTGGACGAGGGAATGTACAGGCTCTAGATTTGACTTGTGAAGTGAAACAAACTTGTACCAAGAGCACAAATGCTCACAAGTAGTCGATGCTCCGCCATCTTTGTTTATAATTCCGCTTTGTTGATGACGTACACCGTGACGTATCTTTGGTTCAACTAGTGGAAACGCGGGCTGGTTCACTAAAAAGCACCGAGGTTCTCATAAGCCCGAACGGCACCAGTTCAAGAACCAGAGTTATTTTGGTGGAAAAGTGCTAATTGTGATATTTGGAACATATTGTGATATTGCATTTGATCAGTACCATTTTGATGATGAACAGCACATTTTGTTTTTGTACATGTATATTTAGTAGGGCTGCGAATCTTTGGGAATCAAACAAATCGATCCAGAATCAATTCCTGGGGTCACAAATCGATTCTTTCAAACGAAACGAAAACGAATGAAACTAAATACTTTACCGTTGCAATCTCTGCAAATCACGAGTCACGTCAAGCCCTTTCTTACCCGGGCCGGGTTGACGGTAAAATCCAAAGTGTTTCCAAATGGGTGCTTTCAAAGACCGCGGCTTGGCTTGCATGCCTGTACATAGCCTGCGCTGCTTCATTGTTTTGCCTAGCACTACGGTGGCTGAGAAGGCACATCTGCACCCACAAAAAAAATTGATTTTTTGAAAATGAAAATTCTGAATCTTTCAATGTGAGAAACTCGATTCGAGGTAGAAACGATTTTTTCCTTCACCACTAATATTTAGGGGTCCGAGCACCTTGGTACAAGGAACCCTATTGTAGTTGTTTCGAATTTTCTTTATTCTTTTTCTTTCTTAGAAACGTTGTTGCAGACCAACCTGTAAGGCCTAGAGACATGAAACTTGGTCAACTGGTAGTAGTCCCTCCCGCTACTCAGGCGCTTCCACTCTGCCCATTCAGCCTTAAGAAGGCTCTATAGTGCAAGGCCACGCGTTTGGCCTTCTCACTCCTATTGCATAATAAATACATTGAAAATTCTTGAATTATTTCATTCCTTCGGTCAAACAAAACTTAGTTGCCATTTGGACCATTAAGCTCCGCCCACTTAGATTTTTTTTCTAATTTGCATTACATGCAAAACCAACTTTTGCATACTAGTCCTAGGATTTTTGGCTGATCCCCATGTATGTGGTATCACAACATTCAGAAGATCGTGCTCATCAATAATTGTCAAGAAAACCCTGAAATTTCGAAACAATATGGCCGCCATATTCAAATTAGCTAATTCGATTAGATGCATGTTTTACTCAATCAGCTGTTTCTCGGGAATGCTTGTGAATATTTTGATGAAACACGATAATTTGTCAGGACCTCATTTTGTGGACAATGCTAGGTGCTGGTTTATTTTGGCCAATGGGGGGCACTATAAATGCTGAATGCCTGTTTCTCAGCATCCGCAAGTCGTATCGAGCTCAAACTTGGTATGCTGCATCTAAATACCATTCTTTAAGTGACATTTTAAGGGCAAATTGGAAATTCAAAAATTGTTGCCGCCATTAGCCCATTAGCTGTAATCAGGCATTTGAAAGGCTTAACAATCATCAATCTGGATGAAACTTGAAATCTGAGTCCACATAGGGATTCCCAATTTGCATACTAAATTTGGATCCATTTGGCCTCTAGGTGACGCTATTCATAAAATTCAGTTATATCTTCAAATATTTTTTTAAAATTCTGCTGCAAAGTGTGATTATTGTTCACTGCATTGATACAAATTGGCAAAAAATCATTTTCAAAATTACTGATATTTTAAAAAAATTCACTTTTCAAACTAATTGAGATTTTAAGTGATAGACCAACACAAAGTAGCACATAATTGTGAAGTGGAATGAAAATGATACATGGTTTTAAAATTTTTAATCAAATAAAAATCTTAAAAGTGTGATGTGCAAAAGTATTCAGCCCCCTGTACTCTGATGCCTCTGAACAAAATCCAGTGCAATCAGTTACCTTCAGAAGTCACTTAATGAGTTAATAGAGTCCAGCTGTGTGTAATTTAGTCTCAGTATAAATACACCTGTTCTGTGAAGGCCTCAGTGGTTTGTTAGAGAACACTAGTGAATTGAACTGCAAACCTACCAAGACATGACCGTCCACCTAAACTGACAGATTGAGTAAGGAGAGCACTGGTCAGAGAAGCAGCCAAGAGGCCCATGGTCACTCTGGAGGAGCTGCAGAAATCCACAGCTCAGGTGGGAGAATCTGTACACAGGACAACTATAAGTCTGCACTCCACAAATCTGGCCTTTATGGAAGAGTGACAAGAAGAAAACCATTGTTGAAAAAAAGCCATAAGAAGTGCCGTTTACAGTTTGCCAGAAGCCATGTAGGCTTGCAAACAGCCCTTGTTATTGGCCTAGTGGTCAGCACATTTGACTCCCAGTGACAAGGTCATGGGTTCAAGTCCACATATGAGCAAAGTTTTGATTTTATTTTTGCTCAATGAAATAATCTGAAATGAATCTTTTGATGTCATGAAAACCTCAGCATTAGGCCTTATTCTTGTGAATTTGCCCAGAATGCGAGGACCCCATAAATTGGCGCTCACGGCTATATTTTTTATTATCATTGTTTATTTTCCCTGCCCACTTTAGTTAAACATAATCTTTAGTGTAGGAGGTTTCTCCACAGCTGCATGCTAGCACTGCAGTCTTGAAATATGAAGCCCACACAAGCTTCCTCATCAAGTCTTCCACCACAGTCACAGTCATAGAACTGTAGGTCATGCAGCACTATCAGGCTTCTCAGCAGTGAACACTAAGCTCTGTGATCTGTGTTGGTATGTTGCTAAGTGATGGAAATGAGAGGGACTTTGCAGTCTCTCTCTCTCACTCGCTCCCTTTCTCCCTCTGTATTGTAAATGCAGTCAGCTGTGCTCTCAAGCATCCCTGACCATGGACATCACATGGGACAACTGGGATTTGAAACATTTATCCCCCAAGACAGGGCTCATCTCTCCATTGCTAGCAGTGTTTTTGCTAAGTGTTTCACTCCGGAGCATCTACTTACCCTCTTAACATTTAAACCAAATAGGATTGGCCCACAGCCTTGTGCTGAAATGCCATATCATAGCATTTAATGGCAAGTACGAGAATGGAAATGTTTTTGTTACATAACAGAAAGCCAAACTAGTGCATCTCCAAAAATCACAATATTGTGAACAAAGTTCCTTTATGTCCGTAATTTAACTCAAAAATGTAAGCTGCCTTATATTTAATATTTATCACACACAAAGTGACACATTTCAAGACTTTTTTTTGCTGTAATGTTGATACTGTTTGAATAGTAATTTACTCCCATTTTAAATATTGTAACAATTTCAGATTTTCAGGAGCTAAAAGCCATACTGATCAACATATAAACCAGAAAAAGGTTTGATGTGTAATGAATATGAAATTATCAACAAAAATCAATGCTAATATATTGAGATCCACTAGAATGACACTGTCACAACATCTCCCAAATCTTATATGGGCAGCCTGTAGACTGTCAACAATTCTTACATATTTATGACACTCATCATCACAAACTTCATTTTCTTCATTTCACAGAATGTCAAACTGTGCCTTTTATGGGGGAAATGAGGTATGTGGTTTTTAATTGACTACTGACCTCTAGTGTTGGGAGGAGAAGACCATTGTAGTTACTTTGTAGTTGACATGAAATATTCAGACACTGACCATATAGAAGATGCTCTTTGTAGTTCTACAATTGCAGACTGTTCATCTGTTTCTCTGTATACTCTGTGGATCTGGTGGATCTGGATCTGGAGGTGGTATACATGGCGGAAAAAGAACACAACATTCCAAGATTCCATTGCTACCCATTGTCCAATTTGGTGGCGGTTCCATCATGCTGTGGGGCTGTGTGGCCAGTGCAGGTACTAGGAATCTTGTTAAAGTTGAGCGTCGCATGGATTCCAGTCAATATCTGCAGATTCTTGAGAACAAATCAGTGACAAAGTTGAAGTTGCGCCGGGGCTGGATACTAGTAGTTTGGGCTGATTTCTCCACAGTATTCTAATTTTTTGAAATCCTGTTTTCGTGGGTTTTATGAGCTGGAAGCCCAAATTATGTGAAAATAAACAAATAATTACTTTAAATCGTTTAAATTGTGGGCCGTGAATCTATAATCTATGAAAGTTTAACTTTTGGAATGAAATTATGGAAATGAATCAAATTTTTTGGAATGGGTCTGTATATACTATACATTTATTGTAGCTTGACCTTGATTTTGGACATGATGTAAAAAAGTGTTTGCATAAGCAATATCACAAGTCATAAATCCTGAAGTGAGACACGCAGTGTGGAAAAGCTTCTCTGTCATCTTACTGGCTTCAGGAATATATTTACAGGTACATTCTGTAGTCATCAGTTATGTCCCGCTCTTGAGTGCAGTAATTCTATACTTCTCTTTGCTGAAGTGAATAACTGACCTACTTTGCGTTGCTGCATCTTGTGAAGTGAGCAAGCAGCTATGTTAATTGGACTGTTGTCTGCTTATGCTAATCAAATGCAGGAGCTAAGTAAGTGTGAGGCAAATCAGGCGGATGCATTGCTCCCATGTGAAGGGGTTGGGGTAAGATCTTATGGTAAAAATATGAAACTCAGACAGAATGCGAGGCTCTGTAAATAGCCAGTGTGTGATTTTGCTATCCACAGGAGACCAATGGCTACCGCTGCTCTCGAGCAAGATGAGTGAGTCATTAATAGATTCTGACCTTGGTGCTGATGGCAGCAGAGAATGTACTACCTATTTGCACATTCACACACAAGCACAGACTATACAGTCATAGAGAAAATGATGCAGTGATTCATTTGACCCTTTTAGAACATGACAAATGAGTAAATGCATGGGATGTTATTCATAAACCCTGAGTTCTGAGTGTATATAGGCAGTTTAAATTGTCTTGGATACACCTAGACTAATATGTTACCCATTAAACATAAACCATAATGTAGAAGAAACGCATGAATATCAGTGTCTCAGGGTGTTTTCACTTTTGTCTCAGACACTTGATTTTCACTCAGATTAGGTTTGTCATGATACAAATGGCAAGTGTAGTATTGCAGTAATCAAATTAAATCAATATTCTGCTATAAATTAAAAACACATTGTTTTGTAGCCCTGTTATAAGGGGGTCTCCACACAGTGAACCACAATTTGTGGGAAAATCGTTCAGCTGGGCAGGGCAGAGGGTCTAGAAGGATTTGCCCACAAGGTACAAACAATGTAAATGTTATGTATCTTTCATTATATTAGCATATTTGTTTCCTTTCATGATTACTGCCAAAAAGCAACAAAATACAGTCAAATGCAGCAACATACAGTAAAAAAAAACAGTACAAAAACTAAAATGTCAGATTGCCAACTTTGTGGCTCAGCAGACTAAGGCGCTGCCACTGTGAGCCTAGGATCGCAAGTTCAAATCCCGATCATGCTGCTTGCCATGGACAGCTGGGGCATTGAGAGAGCAAAGCTCTCTTTTCAGGTAGACAAGATGGCGCACTCTCCCTAGCACTAGTGGCGCCACCAGACAATTTTCATAGGGGTGGCCAGATGGGGCCACTGAAAATTTTGAGGTGGCACACTAATTCTAAGTCATAAGTGACTTTTATGTATTCTGTTATGCTGTTGAGGTATATAGACAAGTCAATACGACGGTTAAGGAACTGCATACTGATATACTTTAGTGTTTCTGATTTTACAGTTAATGTTACAAATTATCTGATGTCCATAAACTAATATGGTACAATTTTACTGTATAACAATTCTGTGTTACATATCTGTATATACATGTATTAGGTGATTCATTGTTTTTCAAATGGTTAAACTATTTCTTAAAAAGACAAATGTTACAGCTTAAAATTGAAGTACATTAATAGTAAAGAATATTATTTACTGGGAATAAGCCTACTCAAGTTTTATAAAACCACACAGAGGCCTCCAATTATTTTAAATACAGCTTTATTGTCCTGTTGCTGTATCTTTTTGTAAATGTATGCATTGTAAGCCATGTCTTACATGTCATCTATGGACATTGTACCACTCTTTTATGAAGCCACGTCTTTTGTTTTTGTGAAGAGTCCATGGAAAATACTTCATATTTCTTACACTGTTTGGGCCCCTCTGCTCTTGACTGAGATACATCTGGACAAAACAACAGGACGACAAATGATTAATGACAGTAATACTAATTCTAAAATAATAATAAAATAATAATAATAATAATAATAATAATACGTAGCTAGCCTCTCTCCATAATAATTACAGATTATATGTGTAATATAGGCCTATAAACACTTTTATTCAGACTATTTATATATAAGGCTTTATTGGATTTTGTCATGACTTATAGCTCAGTGTAGATGTACTACAACTCTACATTTATACAGATAACATTTCATTATTAGAGGTTCCCAATATAACTTTACATGTTGGCCCATGAAGAGCTTCAGCTGATTCCTGCCTTACCTAGCATCTTCTGGGAGGATTGTTGCTGACCTTCCTGCACTTTAGTCCAAAGCTGTTATCTGACCTGCACTGTACTATTACAGCCTGTCCCTGTATTTCTGCATCTCATATCTCTCTCTGTCTCTCTCTCTCTCTCGCCTGGTCTTCATCCACACTGATGTTAACATTTTCCTCTCCTGCACTTCGTTTCGTCTTAAAGGAAAAATAAATGTCCGTGGACGTTCTCTTCATCGTCTGCATATTACACAGCACAGTGGCTAATCGTAGCCATTATGCTAACGCTATTAGCTAACGCTAGCTAACTCAATATAGTAAAAAAAACGAACAGTTTACGGATTGTGAGAATATATTTTTCTTTTACTCTAAGTATTGTATGACTTACCAGTTAGCAAATTGGTGGCCTCTCAGGCATCCAGTGAAGCACCAAACCTACAACACTGCACATGGCTGCTGTCTAATCCTGTGTAGCAGCATAAAGGGGCGGGGTCAGGTGATATGGTGACATCGACAGGCTTCCTGCAGTTATTATTTTTCTAGTTATTTTAAATATATAAATTATGCACTCTAATATAATAAATATCTAATAGAAGCATATTATGCAGAACATTATACATATGCAACTTAATAACAACGTAGTGCAAGTTAATTCTCCGTAGGGCGTCACTGGGGGTGGCCAATGATTTTATAGGGGTGGCCCCCCAGGCCCCCCCCTTGATGGCGCCCCAGCCTAGCACTGTAAACAATGTTGACTGACTCGGGTGTCTGTTGGGTGATCCATCAGAACTGGGGATTTACAAATGTCTCCAAGCGTGCTCTGACCCACGGCAATACTGTATATCACCAGCAGTTCAGAAAAAGACGGGCTTGACGTCACTGGTGTTAGAGAAAAGTCGGGTAAAATGTATTTTAAAAAAAAAGATATAGAATTGGGGGCGGCACGGGGGCTTAGTAGTTAGCACGTTCGCCTCTCAGCGCTGAAGTCTTGGGTTCGAGTCTCCATCTTCTCTTCCTGTCTGCGTGGGTTTCCTCTGGGGTCTCCGGTTTCCTCCCATAGTCCAAAAACATGGAGGTCAGGTGGATTGGGTACTCTAAATTGTCTGTGCATGTGTGCGTGTTCATGCTCATGTGCACCCAGCGATGGATTGACGCCCTGTCCTGGGCTTAGTTGAATAGTGTAATGCCCTGCCCTATGCCCAGTGAGGGGGTAGGGGACTAACCGCAACCCTGATAAGGATTAAGCAGGTGTGATAATGGATGGATGGAATGGATATAGAATTGATTGCCAAATTTGAGTATTGAATAGTTTTGAGAGGCTGGGTTTATTTGGGGGTTCATTATTGATGCTTTGCTTTAACACAGAAGACTTTCATCCAAACCGTGGATCAGATGGGCAGTTCCATACATCACTTTTCTGCAGGTTTGCAAAATGTTAAGCACTAGGGTCATCCGTTCTTCTGTTGATTTATTATTATTATTATTATTATTATTATTATTATTATTATTGGATAGAACTACTTCAAGTGTTGAAAAGCACAGAACGTGGCACCATCAAACTTGACAAAGTGACAAAGCAGTCAAGTTAGAAGATGAACTAATTGTGCATCCCTGTGTGGTGCCAGGAGCAAATAACTTCAACATGTGCAGCAGACTTTACCAGAGTTCCCTTAAAGTAAACTAAAAACCACCGGTTCCAGAAGGACCAGAGATCGGTTTTCTGTACTGCTCCTCAGCTCAAAAATAACTTTCACACCTGCTCAAACATACTGAACTCACGTGAAATGGCCCTACTAAAGCACTTCATTACAAAAAATCATGATCTCTAAAACTGACCATTTCTGCTGTTTGACAGTTAAAAACATGGAATTTCCAGCTCAGAACAGGGAATGTTGCCAGAAATACAGGATGTCTGGGTTTTGTTGTCATTCATGTGTGATGTTTATAATTTTGGAAGGAAAGGATGCAGTCTGAGATGTGCTTATGGTGGTATCATTATGGATCACACCTAGTAAATGTCTTCTTTCATATCCATATACACATATGAACAAAAGTATTGAGACATCATTCATTTTCCCCCCAAAATCCGTTATTAAAAAGAGTTTATCCTGCTTTATTTGGAGTAACTGTCTCTACTGTCCAGGGAAGGCTTTTTACTAGATTTTAGAGCACTGCTGTGAGGTTTTGATTGTATTCAGCCACGAGCACATTAGTGAAGTCAAGATTTTGGATGATCAGCACTCCACCTCATCCTCAACTCCACCAACTCATCCAAAATGTTTTGGGTTGAGAAGAAAACACAGCTCCACAGCTCAATGCTGGGGGGCTTTATACACACCTCATTGCATTCACTAGAAGGGCTCTCCACAAACATTTGGAGATATGGCGTCTCTGTTCCTTCCTGTTTGTGCTCACATAAGTAGAGAAATCCAAATAATATTGGCTGTAAATTTCTTTCACGTGATAAACATTTGATGTTGACATTTCCAGTTAAATGTAACTGATTTTCAATGACTGGCAATTGATATGTTCATTAGAGAACCAAAAGATAGCATTGTATTGTGCTTCTTTTTTTGTTTGACCATTAACAATCACATTTTCTCCTTTTAATTTCTAGATCTCAGGGAATCATAGAGCATTGGCACCGAGTCGCCCCTGAGTGAAGCATACCAGCATGCCGGAGCAGAGTAATGACTACCGTGTGGTGGTGTTTGGGGCTGGGGGCGTGGGCAAGAGCTCCCTGGTTCTGCGCTTTGTTAAGGGCACCTTCAGGGACACCTACATCCCCACTGTGGAGGACACCTACCGGCAGGTGATCAGCTGTGACAAGAGCGTGTGTACGCTGGAGATAACCGACACCACGGGCAGCCACCAGTTCCCTGCCATGCAGCGCCTGTCCATCTCCAAGGGTCATGCCTTCATCCTGGTCTACTCCATCACCAGCCGGCAGTCCCTGGAGGAGCTCAAGCCCATCTACCAGCAGGTGCTGGCCATCAAAGGCAATGTGGAAGGCATCCCCATCATGCTGGTGGGCAACAAGAGCGACGAAACCCAGAGGGAAGTGGAGACCAAGGAGGGCGAGGCACAGGCCAACAACTGGAAGTGTGCCTTCATGGAAACCTCGGCCAAAACCAACCACAACGTCACCGAGCTCTTCCAGGAGCTGCTCAACCTAGACAAGAAGCGTGACATGAGCCTCAATATGCGCTCCAGCAAGCAACGGAGGGCCGATAAGCTGAAGGCAAAGTGCAGTGTCATGTAAAGAGCCCAAAACGGGTTCCCGTGGTGGGGAAGAATGAGCATTGGACAGGGGTGTCACACTCAGATCCAGGAGGAGCACAGGCCTGAAGAAATTATTGTTGGCCAAAAGAAGTATTTTTAGTTTTCCATTTGGCACATTTTTAAAATGGTTCTTTAACTGGTTTAGTCTTTTAAACTTGATAATGTTCTTCATACTCACAAAAATGTATTCTATTTGCAGGGTCTCTATGGCTGTGGCTACCAACCCTCCTTTAATCAGCCTTCCTATAGGTCTCACCTCCAGCTCAAATCTAACATGCCTCATTCTGGCTCATTGAGAACTTCTGAAACTAGCAATTAGATGGATCAGTTGGGCTCAATTAGGGTTGAAGCTAAAATCTATAGGAATGTGACCATAACTCCATGGTAGTTCTCCAATTGTCCTTTTTGACATCTTTATTTTTAAGTGTGTAGATGCTCTTCCATAGTAATCAACGCTTACATTCCCTCTAAAGTCCACTAAAAACAAATATTTCCATTCTGCTGTGTTTTATTTCCAGTTATGCGCTCACATGAAGCACAAACCCCATGGATATGCATTCAAACCCCACATTTTCTACCGCTCGTATTATATAAAATGTGAAGGGATCCCTTTAACAATGTTATGCTGGCATATACATTACAAAACAGCTACTGCACTGTACAGTCATCGGTACTTTCATTACGATAACTAGTAAAAACATCTTAATTGGACAGTTTAATTAGAGAAGAGCTGCTGTGATACCACCGGAAACACTTCCAGAAGGGAACTGAGTCAGAAGCAGTGTAGATCGGACAAATGTTCTCTTGCACTTCATTTACTCACCACTGATGTGATGCAGTGGTGTGAATTCCAAGAAACGCTCTGAATTTGGCTCATAGAGGCCTTTAGCTTATGAGCTGAATGAGGTGTGGAGTATGATGATGAACACTGTGGTCCTTTAGGACTGGAGTTTGACACCCCTGGTGTAGAAGAAAAGATTCAGCAATGACGTGACTGGTTGAAAATGTACAAAAAAAGTCCCATCATCACATCTGTTTACCCTCCTCCTTTGGATCTGAATCAGGTATTCTTCGGTGCACAGTCAAACCAACCGGACTCTTATTCTCTAGATCTTTTATTTGGCTCCAGTAATGACCATCAGAATCTATTGGGGGGGGACATCTTGAGACTCCTCTTCTTGCATTATCTTTAGTTGACATTGACATCTTGAGTATTAAGCTGTCGTTCTCTCTCACGCCACCTGCTCATGCATAGCTTTCTCTCCTCAACAATGGTTTGTAAAGAAAAACCCATCCAGATCGCCTCATTCTTGTGGTCATTTCTAGTCTTGTAAAGGATTTCATAGATAACCCGGATAAGCAAAATGTCTTGAACTGGTTATGCACTTTATTGTATTCTCAGTGGGCAGACAAGATTAGGAGGCAACGGCATTATCCTGCTCTTCCAAATTAGACGTGACATTCAGCACAACAGCACGTTTGAAACAAGACGATTGGGGACCACAGACTTTTTTTTAGGTTGGCTGGCTTGCTAATAGTATGAACTGGTTCAACAAACACTTAATGAATAGTGAATGATGCATATTTGATGATGTAGAACAAGGGTGCCCAAGTCATGGTTGTGGAGCTCTACCACTCCAACCTTAATCCAACAAACCTGATCCAGGAAACCCGGATGTAAGAGTCCGGTGTGTTGGATCTGAGCTGTCCAGGGTGCTGGATCTCTAGGACCAAGCTTGGGCAGCCCTGATGTAGAACTACCTTCCTACTCATTGTGATTTAGAGTCATCAAGTACAGAGCTTTACCTAAACAAAGCACAGCGAAGCAGTTTTAAATGTTCATCATTTCTCCAAATATCTCCCCCTCCAATGTTGGTGGCACACAAAACCCCCCCAGAGGATATGCATTGATCATCTTAACGGATAACATTTAACTTGTGTGTGAAATCTTAAATGTGTATTACTATCATTTGTATTGAATACCCTTGTACAGTTCATGTTTTTTCCTTTCTCCAGTGTGTATATTTCCTCAGAATATTTAATGCCATTGCTTTAGCAATACATTATATAAAGCACTTTTAGAATCTTGAGCACATTCAAAAACATTGAAAATGAACCTTTACGAAAAGAAAAAAAATGTTTTTGTCGAACACGCTGCGTTTACAATTTTAAAGCAGGTACGGTGTCTAATAATCTTATGTGAAGGACCAGAGGAAAACAACGAAAAAATAATAAAGAAGCACAAACATATGGTGTAAAACTACTGTTTGACTATTTGCCTTGCTCTGTGGTTTTGGAGAATGGTGACTGCGAAACGAACAGTGATGTACATATTATTTATATATTATACTAGTTATCACACAAGTATGAGTAACTATTAATGACTTTGCATCAGAAAGGCAATAAGCTCTATATTAGGATCAGCTGTAAACATTTGCATGACCCTTTTGATGTCATTATGTTTCGTGATATGCAAACTGAAAACATTAAAAATTTGGTTGGCATTTGTATGTGTTCTAAATACATGAGTGCCTCCAGCTAAAAGTACGCTTTTCACAGAGTAAAGTTTGCTTTTTTCCCCAGTTACACTACGGTCCTTGATTTTGGATGTTGGTTGGAAATTGATCCTCATAAAACAAAATATACAGTACTGTACAAAAGTCTGGGGTCACCCAATAAATTAAACATTTTGCAACACATGCTTTTATTGAAAAATACAGTATCTATTTCAGTGTTCAGGAAGTTTATAGGTTGTAGTACAGCTGTTTACTCTTCATGAGACATTTAGTACATATAGGTGCATCTCAACAAAGTGAAATATCATCCAAAAGTTAATTTATTTCAGTTCAAAAAGTGAAACTCTGTGTCTATTTCAAGTGCTTATTTATTTTAATGTTGATGGTTATGGCCTACAGCCAATGAAAATTCAAAGGTCAGTATCTCAATCCATTACAGACCTGCCAACCTCAGAAATATTAATTGTGTAGCAACTCCACACACCCACCGTCCCCCTACCCCTTCCCCTACATGCAAAAGGAGCCCCGACCAAGTATTGAGTGCATATACTGTACATAGTTTTCAGTCGGCCAACATTTATGTATTAAAAATGAATTGGTGTTATTTTTTTTTTTTTTGAGAATGCATTTCATTGGCTGTAGACCATAATCATCAACATTAAAATAAATAAGCACTTGAAACAGACACTTTGTGTCCGAGTTTCACTTTTTGATATTCAAATTTTTTAGATGCCCCTGTATTTCACACAAGGCATCATGGGATGGTGTGTATATAATATATGTGCTTTGAGTAGCATTACTGCTATAGCCTTATTTCATTACTGTTAAACAAAATAACCTTTTTCTTTTTCAAAGACAAAATTAAAATCTTCGTATCTACTTTTCTAGTGATTAATAGTGTTTATTGAGGTTGTTTAACCCTCTCAAGTTGGCATCCCCACCAGCAAGAACAACACCGAAATACTGCAAAAATACTTATATAACTCTGCAAGATTTTATCCTAAAAACGAAACACACCCTGGAGACTTTAAAGTGTCTACTTTCCAAATATATTGAAATTTATTTTAGATATTTGTGAGAGCAGCTTAAATAAGCAGACACACATTTTTGAGAGCGATTCAGACAGCTGTGCTTTATTTTCCCACCAAATGATGTGAACTGTCATTCAAATGATAATGACATGGTAATTCTGGCATTCCAATGGTTAGATTACCGGCCATGGAATGTGTGGACTTTGAACTGAACAAAGACCTCTCACCTGAGTATTCACACCTCTCTCATGAATATTCAATGTAGGGTTAGTGACTGAGGTAAACAGAGTGTCACCTCACAATCATCAAGCTTTAGAAACAAAACCACATACAAGTTATAAAGACTGTAATGAGCAGTGTGTAGCCAACACCTCTGTTTATTCAGTTCTGAGCTCAAAAGTCTTGGCTAGAAATGTTTAGAGTGTTTTTCACAATATACCAGCACATCTGAAAACAGGTTTTTGGAAAGTAAGTTTAGAGCAGATTTAATCAGAATATACACTTATGACACTCTTACTGTTTTGACACTGTTGTTGCTGAGTTTGTGCTGAACAAAAGCCTGTGTAACACTTTGTAAAATAATTTTAGATGTGTGTAATTTGTAAAAAAAAAAAAAAAAAAAAAAAGTCAAGGCATGTCAGACTACATCAGTGTGTCTGAAATACCCTCAGACTCCAGAGGGTTAAAAACTAAGAGCTCCTAAGGATTAATATTCCTATGTCCCATGATGTATCGTGTGAAATATTTACTAAACTTCAGATGGAGAGTAAACTTCTGTACTAAAGTCTACTGTATAAACTCACTGTCAACAACTTCTGATAGACACATTGAGATAAAACATGGTGACACTGTCCTACATCCCCCTTCTACCATAGACAGAATCTGGAGCAGCAGAATTTGTGGTCTCCAGACAGCCAGAACAAACCGTTTTCTTTTTAAATAAAAGTGTGTGTTATGGAAAATTTGGGGTGACCCCAAAACATTTGAATGAAAGTGTGTGTTAGATGTCATTAGTGTCTGAACAAAACCATGTATCTCCAAAATGCTAACTTTAGGAAAGAAATGAAACCTTATTTTAATGTAAATATGGCTTTCTTTAGCATTTCTATTGGTCCATTTTTCTTTCATTCCTGACTATACACAATGTAAAGTGTGGTGGCCATTTTTCAAATAATGCAAAAAAGTGACAAACATAAAACACGTAGATACAAGGTTTTGTTCTGACTGTGACAATATATTATATTAGAATTTAATCTTTTGATAAAGTCAATTACAGTTTTGTTTATAAAACAAGTAATAATATATACAGAGGTTATTGTGAATGTACAGGGCCATCACTGGGAATGGTTCATGCTAAAATGATATTTGGCCAATTTGACACTTTTCTCAGATGCAATTAGCCAAGACATGCTTGAAGTTGGAATTTTGCTTCTTTATAACTGCAAGGCTAACAAAATATAACCCAATAGGCACACAAAAAAAACATATTAGTTTCCATTAAAATACATCACCAAAACTTCCCTCAACCTGCATCCAGATGGAAATATCTTTAAAAAATAATGTGTATCTGCAAGCTAATGACTTAGTCAGAAAGACTGATATAGAATCAATTTTAGTGATGACAGTAACATATACAACAGAGACTTCTACCAGCTCTGCTGCTGTTTGAAGTGGCTACAGTTCATTTACAGTTTAAGTTCACAGTGACACGGGTTCTAACTACAGTGACTAGTGTGTGTGACCTTAACATCTGGAGACATTTTAGTGATATATTTTGACAGAAACTGCTGTGTTATTTAGATGATTATTGATTTCCAGTAGTGTTAAAAGTGATTGACTCACAGTTTTAAAAAGTGATTGACTCCAGTTTTAAATTAAAGAACCAAAACATTTTTGCCTGATCGACTACATCTTGGTGGAGAACATGTAAATATAATTTCTGGGTAAACCTTTCCTTTAACATCTGTGAAACTGTCACTTCATAGTGTTTCTAATCTGAAGGATGAGGCCCAGTGATGCACATCAAAGATCACAAGCTGTGGATGATGCTAAATCAGTCAGTGGTATTACCACTAACATTGCAAATTAGGCAATTACACTGGGGCCTGCAGTGTATGTGTGTGTGTGTGTATGTGTGAGAGAGAGAGAGAGACAGAGAGAGAGAGAGAGAGAGAGAGAGAGAGAGAGAGAGAGAGAGAGAGAGAGAGAGAGAGACACAGAGAGAGAGAGAGAGAAAGGGTGAACAGTAGCCCAAATGTCTTAACTACACTATTTATACCGCTGCTTACACCAATGATTTATGGCCAGCTATCAGAGGTGGGGAGTAACTAGTAATTTTCAAATATAACACTTGAGTATTTCTGCTGAATTAAGCTGTTGTATATTTTATATTCATTGTGACATAGTTCTTTTGTTTTCTTTTAATATTGATAAGTATGACTTATAGCTCACGAAACTCAGAAATCCAGAATCTCATTACATGTTTAAGTAAATTACAATTCAAACTATAAATACATTGCATCACTCACCCAGTTCAACACACCCAGCCACAATGAAAAGGAAGATGGCTGACTTACTGCTGTATCAACGCATTTTAATGATTTTTTTTTCTGGTAGGGGAGAATATGGTTGTTTGCTGTTTATTTTCTTCTCTCTTTTCTGAGGAAATGGCCACTGAAGGTACTGCGGTCAATTCCTTCTGCTCCGGAGTGGGTTTTCCTGCGGTTGACACCAGACCTGCTGCTCACTTACATCTACTACTAGCAATGATCGGACTGAAGCTCTAATGCTACTTCATTTTAATTATGATACCTGATATGGATGCAATGATCACTATTATTAATATCACTATTGTTTTATACTACAGCACAATGTCAGACTTAACTAAGGATGTAAATCTCTATCAATAGTCTGATCAGAGGAGGATGGATCCTCTTTGTGAGTCTGGTTCCTCCCAAGGTTTCTTCCTCCAGCCTTGAGGGAGTTTTTCCCTTGCCACTGTTGCCTTCGGCTTGCTCACATCGGGCTTAGATTCAAATTGTCTGATACTAATTATGTAAAGCTGCTTTGTGACAACGTCCATTGTAAAAAGCGCTAAATAATTAAATTTTGATTGATTGATTGATTGGTTGAAAAGGTGTAAAAGCATCAGGGATGACTGCAGCCTTTAGATGATTGTCTAGAAAAGTCAAGAAATGTGAACTCCATAAGAAATTGGGCTGCGCCTGGTGTCAGTCCCTCAACAGCTACAGCTGTCACATTCACTAATATCAACACTCCTGAAACAGAGACACCATCAGAAGTGTCTTACCTGGACTAAGCAGAACCAGAACTGGACTGTTACTCAGTACAAAGTCCTTTTTCAGATTTTTGTGTTTCATTAGTAAATCAGAGTCTGGTGGAAGAGTGTAGAGACACACAATGCAAGTGTCTGAAGTCCAGTGTGCAGTTTCTGTGATGGTCTGAGGTGTCATGACATCTGCTGCTGTTGCTCCACTGTGTTTAGACAAAATCAACACCTAGCAGGAGATTTTAGAGCACTTCATGCTTCCATCCACTGACAAGCTTTATGGAGATGCCCAGCAGCTGCCCACAGTGCCAACACTTCTACTGACCATCATATTACAGCCAACTTTCTGGACCGCGAATCTATGGTGCATTGCCAAAGGAAAGAGGAGACACAACTGATCCAGCAACACAGATGAGCTGAAGGTCCCTATCAAAGCAACCTGGGCTTCAGTAACATCTCAGTGGGGCCACAAGATGATGCCACCTCCATGCCATGCCACAATGACAATATTAAACTGATATTAAATAAGCTCCAACCAAGTATTGAGCGTATAAATGACTGTTCTTGTCAGAAGTTGGACATTTCTGTAGTGCAGATCCTTTTCTGTTTGATCTTATGAAATAATCTAAGATGAGATTCTGGATTTCTTATTTTGATGAGATATAAGTCACACTGATCAACGTTAAAACAAAAAAGGCTTGAAATATGTAAAGTAATGAACATAATATATGTTTTACATTTTTAATGTTTGAACAAAAATGACATTTTTTGAAATGCACTAGTATATTTGTAATTCAGATTTGAGTTACTAATTTAATTACGGTGGTACTGCTTTAAGCTCTTTTATGAAATGAAGAGCATTGGCATCTTGGTTGTATGTTCCCAAGACTCTAACATTAACTCTTCTCATGTTCAAGACAAATTTGACACATTTCAGGTTAAAATATTTTATAAATTTTATCCAGTTCTCTTATTGTGTAACAAGGATTTGAAATGCTTCAGGGGTAACACAGACTAGTGGAATAATAAATAAATGACGTGGAGTTGGGCATCACTGATAGCACTTTTCCACCAACACGGAACCAGCACCGTTCTGGTTCACGGAGCTAATTTTGAACCGTTCGGCGCATTTCCACCAACAAAAATAGCGCCCCGAACCAGGAGCGTTCGTTCACAGCGGAAACCAAAAAATACTTTCAGTGCGAACCAAATGCGCCTGCGCACTCAACGCAAGAAGATGGCAACTCGTAGTGTACAGTGGTCCATTGAAGAAACTTCGTTTTTGTTATCTATTTGGTGTTCTCCGGAGTTTCAGGAGAAACTTGAGGGGAGTATTAGAAAGGAGAAACTCTACAGTGAGCTGGTGGAGGATTTAGCTCAGCCAGGTTTTGTTTATTCAAGAGAGCAAAAGTGATAAATAAGCTAAAGAAGCTAAAAAAGGACTACAGAGATTCTAAAAAAGGAGCTATCACTTATTGAAGTCTTCGGCGTCTTTTTATTGCCAGAAGTAGCTCTAGATTTGACTTGTGAAGCGAAACAAACATTTGTACTAAGAGCACAAATGCTCGCAAGTAGTCGATGCGCTCCGCCATCTTTGCTTATAATTCCGCTTTGTTGATGACGTACACCGTGACGTATCCTTGGTTCAACTAAAACTAGTGGAAATGCGGGCTGGTTCACTAAAAAGCAACAAGGTTCTCATAAGCCTGAACGGCACCAGTTCAAGAACCAGAGTTATTTTGGTGGAAAAGTGCTATATGTGTGTTGGGGGCATGTCAGGAACAAAACATCATGGCGGCAGCTGGTATGGCACCCAATCTCACTCCACCATCCTGATTTCACTTCCTGGTCATGATTTTTGTGGCATTATTGAAGAAATCATGCATATCAAAACTGTCAATCAGTAACAATGGGCAGAAACACAAATGGCTTAGGTAGACATGTATGACTAGATGTAGCATTTTTCTGACCCTAAATCAGATCTAGTCCTTTGAATTATCCTTGGTGACAAATTCTGTCAACTGAAATTCCCTGTACAGTAAGGAAAGTTGTTAGCTAATATTTCTGAACTATATTTCACACTAAGGCCTATACAAGGGCTGTAAGCCGCTAATGTTAGGCAGCACTCGCCCCCGCATAGTGTCTTGATCCTCACACTTCTGTTATTAGTGTCAAACAAGCAAAATATACCACAATAATGATGTACATGTACTTGTAGTCCATGGTTATATGACTAAAAATTTGCAAACATCTTAAGTAATGAGTGGATTTTATTTTTAATCAGGCAGATAGAATACTGCCCAGGGTCAGGGTTGCCAGGTCCAACATAAATATCCAGCCCAAAGTCAGTCTAAAACCCATCCTTCAGAAGCTTAAACTAGCCCAAAATGTGTGTCAGATGTTTGAAGCAAATGGCAAAACAACTATGAGTGTACGACTTAGTATTTTGTTTAAAAGGGATTTATTATCAATGAATCAAACCTTTTTCTTTTTCCCAGTCCTTGCAATACCGCCTCCCGTGTTTCCCCATTTACCTGACATATTAGCTAGTGACTGTTTTCTCCTCTCTCTCTCTCTCTCACCTATCTTTACTTATATTATGTTCTCATCATTGTTATATTCGTTGTTGTATTCAAACTTCTTTAGTGTCGACTTGTACGCGTTTACCCGCCTTGTTGAAGTAACATCCTTGGAAACACCCACTTTTTGTTGTTGTTTGGTGGCCGTGGTAATTTTTTTAAGTAGCCCAAAAAACACACCCCGCCACCCTTGAATTTTCACTCGCGACTGGATTTTCAAACAAGCCCAATTTGACGTGAAAACCGCGAACCTGGCAACTCTGCCCAGGGTCCTTGGGAAGTGAAATCAGGATGGGGTACAGATGTTGCGCTACAGTAGACAGTAATCTGTGCATGTTAACTAAACCGCTTACGTTTGTATGCATTTTGTGGATAATTTACACTTAAACTGGTGAGAAATAACAACAAATATGAAAACAAACAAAAACATTAGAACTCAAGACGTGTTTTGTGCACAGACACTGATTTTCTGCAGATATTAAAAGTACAAACAAAAAAATATAATGTGATCCTTTACAACCTCCATACTCAGAAACAGGAATGCATTGTAAGGACTTTTCCAGATGAAAGCTGCAGTTGTGAGCAGTGTAAACAAACAAAAACCCTCACGGGTCGGAACAGCTGTGATACATGCTACTAATGGCTAACTAACTGAACGTATTTGATATGTTTGTAAAAGCATTACTGCTGTTGGCATTAAGTATGTAAACAATGTTACTTACCGGACTTGTTTCTACATATTTTAAACTCTCCTGCTGACACTTTCACTGCTGCCATTATGTAAACAACTACATCGGATGTTGCCGTTCGCGCATGGAATTGTGGGATTGTGAATAGGGCGAATACTCCAGGAGCCAGTTAAACCAGCTGAACACAAGTTTAAATGTAGCCCAGTTTGAACACAAACACACATAGTTTAAGCATTAAGTTATAACTTAAAATGTACACCTACATATAATAAAATATGCTGTAAACAAACTGTTAAAATGGCTACTCAATTAGATTTATGGATGTCATGAAATCACTCCAACGCCATACCAAAGGTATATCTCAGTCTTTTATTAAGCTCGCCAATACAGCCAGAGCCAACCTAACCTCTGTCTTAAAGCCCACTGTAAAATCAAACCCTTGCCCCTGACCTTGAGAGAGTACATATATAGAACTGATATTTTAAGATGTCCCAATGCAAATAACTTTCTTTAAAGACAAATAAATAAATAAATAAATTACATGACAGAAGTAAGCCTTTGTGTAAGCCTTTCCTGTACCCACCTAAATTATAATGTTAAAAATTAGCCTACATAAGAATACAGTATATTCTTACAGTAAATATCTATTATTTGAACATAGCAAGCATTAATAAATTATATATTTTTAAATCTACCTGTATAATTATCACAACGAAATGTCCTTGCCTTCAGAAACATTCATTTGTGGCCCTCATATGCTTCAAATGAGATGAAAACAGCGTACAGAAGGTTTGATTTTAGTTTTAGGCGCCACCTGGTGGACGGCATGGTGGTTACATAAGACACATTATAAACAAATACAGCTGGCACTGTTTCATGCAGTAGACAACCTGATATACAAGCTATCAGTAAACCACTAATACACCAAACATTTCAGTATGTATTTAAATACATCTACAAGCAAAAATTCCACAAAAAAAACCACCAAATTCCACTGATTTATTTACTTAGTTACTTACATGCTGGGACAATTATGTGCCACAAGGTGGCAGTGTTGCTGCATGTAGCTACACCAAACAGCACAGTGGCCTGGACAGTCCAGACCTTGTTTCAGGGACATCCTGTACCATGTTTCCTCCACACTGAGGTAACAGCTACTGCTTATTACTGTCACATATAAACATGCATCTGAAACAACTCAGATTAGATATTAGATAACTGGATATTTAGATCATTCTGACTGAGTTAACTGAGTGCTAATCATTTCTCTGTGCAGACAAATGAGAGCTTGGGCACTATGCATGCACTATATGTTTAAATGTTGTAGCAGTACCAGAATCACATATGCTAATGTTCTGCATGATATGAATATACTTTTGTGAAAGGAGTCTGATACCAATTCTCACAAGCTAAGCACTGCATGGATTCTACCTGAACACTGAGTGTGCATATGGGTGTTACTTAACGGTGAATCAAGCCCTTGCTGAACCTGGTCATTAGACTGGCAAAACATCTATCCCATCAAATGAAGCCTTGAGAGTAGATAGTTGATGGCGTGTTTTCACAGCATGTCTGTACAGGCTACTATGCTATACTGCATTAAACATTAGTCTAATATGACTGAGCTGTAGGGTTGCCACATATTTCTAAATATATTTAATAATTAATTAAAAAGGATTAAATGCATGATTAGATTAATTTGCATTATATTGATATGGTTTTATTTAGGCCACTCTCATTATAATCTCATTAAACAATAAGTAAACATCATCATGCCATATATAAGGTGAAAGATGAGTTATGTCCATCTGTAGATTTATTAACTTTCAACCAGCTTCATCTAAAATGGATTATTTATTAATTTATTAACCCTTTCATGTCTGTCACGTGTGTAGGACCACTTCTGCCTATGTGACCTACATACTGCACACCCCGTTCCTAGGTCTGGGTCAGGTGTGAAATGTTGGACCAGTACAGACCTGTTGCACTGGCAGCTAGACAGAATGACACAGCAGGTCTCTGAACCTGTAATTGGATTAAGGCTCCATGGCTTTCACCCAGGGCAAGTGCAGCCTTTATTAGGCTCAGGCTAAGAGACAGAAGCCTTCTTCACTGTTCCCCTACCAAATCAGCAAGAGCCCTGTGCACATGTACTTCAGCCTGCTGTGCATTGTCACAGTTACAGAGCAGAAACAGGTAGAACACTACAACCGAGTTGTTTAAATGTATTAGTACGCCTGCAAACTCTATAAGCCCAACAAGCTGGTGGTCATGAGGTGCTTTAGGAATATGTTAATTACATTACAGCAGGGGTACCCATACTTTAGGAGGGACTTTTCCAGTGGACAGGTCATCAAAATGACATAAATGTTATTCCCTCATTCTGATGTTCTACATCTTGTCAACCGGATTTGTGTAGTGTGAACTGTTGATGTGATAATCAGTGAGGGTAAACTGATGTTTGGATTGAATTATTTGGATGTGGTAAGACTGAGAATGGCACAGTGGTTTGGTGGTTAGCACATTTTGTCTTTCAGCACTGAGGTCTTGGATTTGAGTCCCCATTTGAGTGGATTCCTAGTGTATTTGTAGGAATGTTCTCCTAGTGTATTTTTGCGTTTATTAACAATATTAAACCAGTAATAATAATAATAATAATAATAATAATAATAATAATAATAATAATAATAATAGACGTCAGCCTATCATCCATCCTCACTATAAAACATCTCACTTGACTGACATACAGGGCGACTGGTCGAGCACTAGGACCCAGCGGGATTCCAAGCCGCTCAATCTCAAAATCCTGTTTCACTTTAGACCGCCCACAAGCTCAATTGATTGGCTCTGCTGTTTCTTACTAACGTGTGATTGGCCGTCTCTGCTATCACTTCATAAAACAGCATCTGGACTTGTAAACGATGTTTTTCAAGTTGGCCAGCAGTCCGTGTTCACCTGTCACTGTAAGTTGTTAACATGTATGTTTGTTCTGCCTGTGTAAGAAACCTAAAACTGACCATTTCCATACAGAGTGGAGAACTTTTTTACTGTCATTTTTAAGTGTGTTTGTCTTGACTGCATTATTCAGTGTCAGCCTTTTCACACATGAAGATCATTAAGTCCAAGTATGGTTCCACTATGACTGATGATCATTTGTAGGTTTGCATGAGGCTGGCTATCAGCAACTACTGTCCAGACTCTGCACCCCTGACTGATTCCATTCAGTGCAAGTCATCAGAGTAAAGTAGGCTAATGACAAACCATGTACACAGTTGTGATGTGTAATATGGGCTCATGTAGACGTAAAGAAACTCTTTGATGTGAAGTAAAATATCCCAAAGCCTTTGCAGATATTTGTGTCTACTTAACCATCAGACATCCGTATATAGAACAAGATGAAAACATATACAGATGGATCAGAACCTCTGTCACAGTTCACAAAAGGAAAAGCACAGCTACATGGACTGACCAACGATAAATGAAAACGTTTAGGATTGCTTGGGAGGCAAACTCACAGCTTTAGATGGGCTCTGGCATAACCATTGTAACTATCACTAAATTAAAGTGGCCACATTTCACATCAGCCAATCACGTAAACCCGTCTGCAATGAGAAGTGCATTTGTGTATAGTAACATCAAGTGAACTGTGTTCCAATCAGAAAACACTGGATGATGGACGAATGTTTGGTTATTTGGTAGATTGAATGGATGGACTCTGATACACATTATAATATAACTATAATATTTTATACTGTCATATAATACTTTCACCATATTCTAATACACTGATGTAGCACAATGTGTGTGTGTATATATATATATATATGTATATATATATATATATATATATATATATATATATATATATATATATATATATA
>BRDA01002349.1:0-14673 GCA_036984385.1 Crenuchus spilurus
AAAATATTAGATGTTGGCATCTCCACATCATTGCATTCAGTTTTTATTCACAATTTGTTTAGTGTCCCAATGTTTTTGGAATCCGGTTTGTATAAGCAAACCATCAATTATCAAAGACATTTTGGGTGATAAGGGTCAAACAGTTATGGTCAGATAACTGGGTAAGGGTATCTATAAAGGCATGAGGGCTGCTACCGATCAGCATTGACAAGTTGTCTACAAACAATGGCCACCAAATTCCCTAGATCTCCACCTTACAAATTACAGGACTTAAAGGATCTACTGCCGGATACTAAAGGGCACCTTCAGAGGTCTTGTAGAGTCCATACCTCAGTGGTTCATGGCTGTTTTTGTGGAACTGGAATGAAGGTATTAATGTTATGACTGATTGGTGCATGTGGATATATCATTGTTCAGATAAGTTCCCCAGACAAAAGATATTGTGAATTTGTGTGTTTCAGGTGGTAGTAACCTCAGGTTCCTGCTGAACAATGATGATCAGGCAATAAATAACTGTGGGGTGTGTGATGGGACTCACAGGTTGAGAAGAGGTAGTACAGTGCAGTGAATGTCTCATTCGATGTGTGGAAAATGGGTCACAAAGCAAATGTTAATGTCATGGACATGGACCACTGGCAGGTATCACAGCTTGTGAATGGAAATCACTTCACTTCCAGGATTCCAGAAGTCATGTCTCTCAAAAACAATTTCTGAAAGAACACTTCACAAGGAACAGCATACTTTAAACATATGGAGCAAAGTGGCACGGAAGAGGCCTTTGGTCTTGTGTGCTGTCAACCACAATTCTGAGTACCCCACTGAATTTTAAGTCTAAAACCTTAACCAGCTGCATCAAAAAGCACAAAGGAAATTATTAATGATTTAAAGAGAAACAAACAAAATGACTACCAACCATTATACATAAATGGCTGCAGATTAGAGAGGGTATTTGGTCAGTAAACACTGGCACTGGGACTGAGAAGTCTCAAGAAGGTCAATTTAACACAAAACATCCTGGTATCCTTTCTACAATTGCTGTATTGAGAGTGTAATAACTATTAATTTTATAACTATGGATATTGATGTGGTACAACAGCAGTTCAGCATCTGACAAGGAGGCCGTGGAAAGAGTCTTAAAAACAGCAGAATGGATGACAAGAACAGTTGCCAACTTTGATGGATATTTATACCTCATGATGCTCAAAGAAAGCATCTGGCATCATCAAGGATCCCACCCAACCAATGAACCTGTCAGGGAAAACATATACTATAGATCCATCTGTGCACAGACCACAAGATTTTATCCTAAAGCCATCCCTTTATTAAATCTGGCCCAGGAATAATGCAGTCTCGGCTTTTCTGCATCTTAATTGTAGGTGTGATTTTTATGAGTTCTAATTTTAACATTATATGACTTCTGTTTCATTGAAAGGTTCTTTTTTGAACATTGACTTTTTTAAGGACTGAGGCATGGTATGAATTTCATTGTAAGGATATGCAATGACAATAAAGAATCTAATCTAGATTGCAGATATGTTTCCATAGGCATTCAGCCATGACAAACAATATGTATAATTAACCAACTTAATTTCCCTCAAAGTTCATTCATTCATTATCACACCCGCTTAATCCTTATCAGGGTCGCGGTTAGTCCCCTACCCCCTCACTGCGCGCAGGGCAGGGCATTACACCATTCAACTAAGCCCAGGACAGGGCGCCAGTCCATCGCTGGGTGACACACACACGGACAATTTTAGAGTACCCAATTCACCTGACCTCCATGTTTTTGGACTGTGGGAGGAAACCGGAGACCCCGGAGGAAACCCACGCAGAACATGGAAACTCCGCTCAGATGGGGAATCGAACCCAAGACCCCAGCGCTGAGAGGTGAACGTGCTAACCACTAAGCCACCGTGCCGGCCTCTCCCTCAAAGTTCACTTTTTATAATTTTATGTGGCTAAAACCAAACATAATTCATTATTATGAGAGTTTTCTAGCCTTTAGTCTATGATTCACAATGCTAACAATGCTAGCTTTCAAACATGATCAGAACGCATGTCCTCTCTAAAGGCTGGTGGGATTACGAGGCTTGGGATTGGCATTCCGCACACAACTATCCTCATACACGACTGGGCTGTGCTAATCTCAGGCTGCAGGGCCATACGTTCTCTGTCCTGCCATAATATTGATTGTTTTCAATGTCATGTGTCAGAGACAGAGAGAGAGAGAGGCTGGAAGTGGGGGATTACTAGTCAATCAGCCTCGTAGGCGCCTGCCCACAATACTCTTACATAACTTTGCCAATGTGCCAGCCTGTCAAAGCCATATGTCTGCAACTGGCTTTGCCATCTACTTTGGAACAAGCAGTTTGATGATTGCACCAGGTATGTACTGTAGGTGTTAACGGAAAACGCGTTGGAAGATTGGTTTTGTCCTTGTGGTAATCTCTCAAGGTTTTTCAGGGCATTTTCAGCTGGAAATGCAATCCTCCTACTCCTCTGGAGTCTGAGGGTATTTCAGACACTCTGATGTAGTCTGACATGGCTTTACATTTTTTACAAATTACATCCATCAAAAATAATTTTTCCCAAAGTGTTAATCAGGCTTTTGTTCAGCACAAACTCAACAACAACAGTGGCAAAACAGTCAGAGTGTCATAAATCTATATTTTGATTAAATCGGCTTTAAACTTAGACTTTCCAAAAACCTATTTTCAAATGTGCTGATATATTGTGAAAAAGTGCACTGTAAACATTTATAGCATGAAGGCATGAATACCAATTTCCAAGACATCTCAAACTACTTTTGATGTACTACAATGTTTAGTATGTCCATTAATTCAATTAATGCAGTTGAAACCACATGCCTTGTCCTGTAAATTGTCCTTATTGTCCTGTAAAATACAGCATTTATTGTCCTGTAAATGATCAATGTTGCCTCTTATACTTAGTGCATTATGTGTTAAAAGCCCTGCGTACACTACATATCTGTCACGCTATGTCCTGTCCCTTTAAGTTCCGTCCTGTCTAGCCCCGCCCATGATTATATCCACCTGTTTCTTGTTTAATGTTCGGTATGGGCGTGATCCGCATTGATCTCCTCATCCCTATCCAACCTGGAATATCACAGATGACACACAGCAAGGGTGGACTCACACAAAGCCGTTCCACAACACTGCCACCTGTGTCCACACAGTATTTACAATAAAACTCCCTCATTTACCGGAAGCCACGCCTCCCGTACATCCACAGCCCAAGGAGCCAATAGTGCCGCAATATGTTTAAATACTACACAAATAACTTGTGATGTCACTGCTCTTTCACATTTATCTGATTTCTTTTCCACCTGTTTTATGACACACACAAATAACCAAAATATTAATTTGTGGTGATAGCACTACAGAAGTGCAGAAGTGACTTGTGATTTATGTGCCACTAAAAAGTAAAAGCTTGCAGCTGATTGGGCAGGAGGAGGGCGGGGCACTCGTTTTGAAAAACGGACAATGGTTACCTTAGATCAAAACAACTGACACACTTGAACTGGTAAGCATGAAGTAATAATAGTTTATTTGGAAAATATAGAAATGTGTGTTTGACTGAAGTTTAGTCAAGCTAATCATTTACAAGGTTAAGCTGCAGTTAGCAGCTAAAGCTTGTGCCAAATTAGCTTGTCAGTGTTAGCCCAGCTAGCATGTTGTAGTGGAGCAGCTGAGCTAAACTGGATTTCTGAGGCTCGAGCTGCGTTTGTAATGTGAATTGGTTTGCTAGCTGCATTTGTAATGTGAATTGGTCTGTTAGCTGGGTTTGTAATGTGAATTGGTCTGTTAGCTGGGTTTGTAATGTGAATTGGTCTGTTAGCTGGGTTTGTAATGTGAATTGGTCCATTTGAAATGGGACACAGACAGGACGTGTGTGTTTGTTTTTTGTATGGCAACATTAAGCTGAAGGTAGGTTTTCCTTAGCAATTCTCACGCTAAATTAATTTGTCAGTGTTAGCGTAACTAGCATGTTGTAGTGGTAAGTGCACTTGGCTTTCTGAGGCTGGAACTGTGTTCCTAGCGTGAAGTTGGACCATTTGAATGGAGCACAGACAGACAGGTGTGTGTTTTTTTTTTGTTGTCCAATTTTTAAAAGGCACTGGTGGTCCTTCACTGTCCAGCCCGGTTTATCTACCAAGGTCGGTGGCGGCTATTCAGCCTCTTCTTACAGGAGACTCTTGATCTCTCACAGTGAGCTGCACCTTCTCAGTTTTAAGTGTTTTTGGATCATGTTTGCAGGGCACGTTCATGTCTCAGGGAAAATGTTTATTTTATAATTATTTTAACTTGGTACAATTCTCTTTCTCTTGTACAGAGATTGTGTGGCCTATTGTGGGTTGTGGGGGGAGTCGGGCTCCACAGCAGAATCTCAAAAACTTGTGATTATCAAGCCTACAGTAACTACAGTGCACCTCAATTTTCGTGGCCTCTTAAGATACACATTTTTGCTAACTTTTATAGATTACACTAAGTCATAAACCGCATTGACAAAACTGTGTTACCTTAATTAAGACCTGGATGTGCTTTAATCTGGTTTATTGATGTTTTTGGTAGAAATTAAATTTAATTATTTAATGTTTGTTAGCAATATTAGCCTCAACTGCTACAGCTCCAAATTAAAGCAGCAACTTAATAATACTGTGGATACCACCAACAGAAAGCCTGACTGTAGTAATTCGCCTTTCTGCCAGTAGATGTCATTCATTCAGAATCAAGCAGTGTCACATTTCCCATGCCCTCTCTGAGCCTTTGTATACAGCTCTGCTGAAGTGTTGTGTATTTGGCTGTTACTGAGGGAGAGAGACTCTGCTGATTGTTTGAAGGGATATGTTTCTCATTCTGTGTAGGAGGTAACACCCACTAAAGAGGTGTGACCCTTTCTTCACACAGGTTTCGGTGGATTAGTATGTGAAGCAGTTAATAGGCATAAGCAGCAGGTGAAATACAATGCTATGTCATTTCTTTTAATCATTTGACAAACATTACATAAATAATCTTGCAGACACAAAAGTGCATGTTTAAAAATATATCAATACTAATATCAATATCATCATTTGTGCAGTGCTGCTGCATTAAAGTAAGTTTTATCTCTGGGTTAGTGATGGGTCCAGGATGGTGTAAACATCAGGTTACACACTGTGCCCACCTGAAAACACAAACCCTCCTATGTGGGCCTCATATATTGTTACTGGACTGCCTACACATCTGATATACTCAGCCTACTTGGCTCTGACCTAAAGCCCATGTATAACCCATCCATGCCTGTGCATTCATCTTGGAAACCAACTCACCTATGTTCAACCCAACTAAAGTATGCTAGGTGGGAAGTATCTCCAAAGTTGTCACTTTACAGAAGATATTTACTTTCAATGTAAGTTCATATTTATACATTTTATTCAAATCAGTTTTGGACCAAAACTGCCCATGAAATTTAACACAGTGTGTTAATCTTCTTAAAGTTCATCTTTTAAGCTCATATGATGCACAAATCTGAACATCCATCCATCATCTTAACTGCTTAATACAGTTCAGGGTCACAGTGAACCTCCATAGTTCTTCATTGGGCGCCGGTTAGGGTGTTCAACTTCTTTAGCCAGGACAGGGCACCACTGACTAGCATGTTTTTGGAGACTAATCCTAATCGCCAAACTACAGTGTCACCACAGAAACCTTAACTTATTTGAATGGTGTCAAAAATGTGTAGTATTAATAAAGAACTTTGCTCTCATGAGGACTAAAAGCCAATTTATACTTCTGCGTCAAACCTACGGCGTAGCCTACACGTAGCTGCAGACCATATGCCGTACCTTGATGCGCACCTCTCCAGAAATGTAACTACGCATTGCGTCAACAAAGACCACAGCAGCTGTGATTGGTTCGCCACATCGTATCATCGCCTCTGCATTTCCGCCTTCACCGCCAGTTTTACAAGCCGAGAAACATTAGAGAGAAACCGGCTCTTATACAACAATGGATCAAGTTGAGTCCAAAAATATGAACATCTCTATGATTCCTTGTCATAGTACTCTGAGGGAGTCAACACAGCACACCTAGGAAATCAACCAGTGGCATAGAAACCCTATCTCCGCCTAGTGTTTTTTCGGGGTAATTGCACTGTGTCACAGACTTACCAACGAAGAAGTATAAATTGGCCTTAAGGGTGCTGTCAAACCTACCTTGTTTGGTCCAAAACAACACCTGATATGAACGCTATCTTGGACTATCTTGGATTAGAATTTGATCCGAACAAAAGAGGTGGTCTCTGTCTGTATCAGCCGAAAGATGGTTCAGTCCACTTGCAGTAGGAAATTGGTTGGTTAGTTGGATGGTTCAGACGTTCGAACCAATTACAGAAAGTTGAGGCAGGGTATTATTAAATGGCTAAATGTAGCCCTTATTTTCTGAGAGGTTGAGAGGATATGACAGGATGGCGGCCTGAAGGTAAAGAAACTGTGGCAGCAGTATATAAAGGTGTGCGATGCTGTTAAAAAACCGAGATGTCAAACTATCAGCTATAAAATGTTAAAGTTAATCTGTTCATTTTTGTCAGGGAAAGAATTCCTACTGAAGTAACTACCTGCCAAACAAGACAACGTCAAAAACCCACCATTCTGCATTCTAATCAAAGTGAAGTATTGTTCTACCGGGAAAACTTAAGGTACGTGAGCTCGTAATAATGTGTATAAATTGATTCATGACAAGAATTTGAACAAATGAAATGCAATGAAAAATTTGAACAAAATGGATAGATAGGTGCAAAGACAGTTTTTGGCGTAGGCTCCATTGGTAGTCCAGGATTTGATTCTTGCATATCCTGGTGGTGAAGCCTACAACCAGACAGGACCAATCTGGTGTTGGTGTGTTGGACGGAGGAAAAAATCCAACTGTTGACCTGTAATCAACAGGGTGAATTGTCTTGTTTTATTGATGGGTGCTGATTAGGGCTGCCACAAACGATTATTTTTATAGTCGACTAATCACCGATTATTTTTACGATTAGTCGAGTAATCGGATCATATGTTAATTGAATATAAAACATACAGCTTATCGCACTAGAATGCAGCTGCTATTATATAACCATCATTAGATTTCAGCTATATGCTAACTAAAAATAAAAACAATTAAGACCATAGTTCATTAAACCTTTAATGAAATATGCAGCCTGTTGCAACAAACAATTATTTAACATAAAGCATAAAGTGTAAACGTAGCACTGAAACATAACGTTAGAAAACATTAGCATTGGCATTGCTATTCAAACACATGACTGTTATAACATTACAGAAAACACATGAATGTGTTCTAAGGCTAATGAATCAAATCGTAATCACTAATGTTAACTTTTACAGCTATCAATATGAGTAAGCAGCAAGTTAACTCTCTGTTTACGCTCTGTTTAGCAGCTAACTAGCAATTTAGCTTACCGAGACGACGGTCCCTCTTCATTATTGTCACAATCAGCCACAACAGGCTTCCTTTTCAGGTGCTCGTGCATCACAGTTGTGCTGCCGTGGAAGGCAAGTTCTGACTTGCAGATACTGCATTGCACATGTTTCTCTTTCATTTTCTTAAAATGATCCCACTCTTTTGAGCTCCGTTGCGGCTAGCCATGATGAGCCTGTTTGTATAACGTCCTGTGACGTCATCCACGGCCTACCCCGGTTACCACTACTGCGCATGTGCGTCAAGGACAGAAAGGAAGACGCAGCAGTGGAAGGTGAGAAAAACGCAGCAGTTTGGAGAGAAAAAGAAAGTTAAAAAAACAAACGACGCATCGACTATTAAATTAGTCATCGACTAATCATAATCGTGACTAGTCAACTAATCATGGCAGCCCTAGTGCTGATTGGTTATTGTGTGAGACAAGTGAGAGAGTGACGTAGCATTAAGTGTACACAAGCTTTCAGTAGGCTAACATGGCGATGCAGCTCATGTAGGTGATGATAACAGGACATAAGTGTGTCATGAAAAGTTCTAACAAACTAACACTAACAGGACAATGTATACAATGTAACAAAAAGACCAACCCAGCTCTGGAACTTGGTCACACCATAATCAGGTGTGTAAGCACCCTAAGAGTAATCTGAATGATATCAACTGCTGAAATCAGAGGGATGCCCATGTGACACGCTCTGACCAGGTGTGTTATACCTGTTATATTCACACCAGTATATACATCAGTATTCTGTGTTTTTGTCCAACATTTTTGGCATATTTCACCTGTTATCTGTTAATGAGCCATCTACTAATGCCTGTTTAGCCAGTTTGTTACGCTAATGCATAAATGGAATGAACTTAATCCACCCTTCTCTCTCTCTCTCTCTCTCTCTCTCTCTCTCTTTCAATTAACTCCACCCTCTACTGCTGTGCTCTTCCAAGAAAAAAAAGTTCCATTCTTCTAATTTTGTGTTTTTGTCCTCCTCTGAGGACCCCCCCCTCCTCTCTCTCTCTGTGTGCATGTATATCTATGTGATGTGTGAGCCTGATTCCTCCAGTCGGGTCCTATTGAAAAGCGAGGACACACAATGGGGTCTTTCTCAGACGAAGCTCCATCTCCATTAAAGACCCTGGGAACACCACTCTATCCCCCGCAAACCTTCTCTTAAAGGGCCGGCGCACACACACACATACACCCCACCCACATGCATAAACCCAACCTTCCCAACCTGAGACCAAAACATCATTTTCTTGCATTTTCCTGTGAACGAGAGAATCCTCTGCCTAAAAATCACTACTTCATGAACACATCTTCCTCCTTCTACTGACCCCAGACTTCTCCATCCTGTTCTGCTCCCTTATTCCGCTCTAAACATGCCTCAAGAGACGGCCCTTGAGGAGTCTGGAATTTTATTTTCCTTTAAATATTAAAAAATATATATATTTAATAATAGGGGGCGGGGTCCTGGGCATTGCTTGTGCTTAGGGCCCAGAATTTGGTGCTACGCCCCTGTCCATAGACATAGCAAACAGAACACCAAAACAAAATGGCCCAAGTTCATTGTTTTAATAAACTACTGTCTGTGTTTGCATCTGTCTTTCAGTCACTCTTTGTTTATGTCTCTGATTTGATGAACTCATCAAATGCAGCTTACGGTGGGCTTACTAAGGCCATGTCCAGCTCTGTTTATTGGAATGTTCTTCCAGTGAGTGTTTTTGTAATTCTGACTCCACCATGGGTGGAAATGTGCTTTGGCCTCCGACATTACAATGACAAAACAATGACTCAGACCTCCCTTTTTAAGATACAAACCTCCATGTTATGCACCTAGCGCACCACCATAAAAAGTCTTAAGAGACAATGAGCTTGTTTTAGCAATACAATTCACTCAAAATCTCCAAATATCCAGCCCAATCTCTAGACATGAGCCCCATAAAAAACCTCTGCTATGTGTTCAAGATGATGATGGACGGCCACAAAACTGAGCTGCTTAAGTGGCATAAAGTCACTCAACAACAATGTGAAAGCCTGGGTGGGAAGCATGAACACATCAGGTTTATTCCACCAAATATTGGTTTCTGGTGACTAGCATTAGCATTGTGTTGTTTAAAAAAATTAGGTCTGAAACATTGTTTTTATTATTTTGTCTTCAAATAATTTCTATAAATCATCATTTTTGGGGGATTTTGGAGAAATCATCAGTTTATAGAATAAAACAAAATCTTTCTTACCCACTGCAATAAGACCCTACAACAATGGGTCTTCTTACTGCAGAGCTGCATGAACTAGGGTGAATCACACCATATCACAATGTACAGACCTCTGTATTCACACTGTAATACATAATCTGATACTGTTCTGACATTGTCACAACACACTTTAGACTGTAAATACTGAATACAGCTGACTTTACTTATTATATTCACACTCATTATGAACTACCTCACATATGTAAATACAGCTCACACAAATGTTTATATTCATACAAACTTATACTCATTGTGTAGTAAGTTACCTCATAGCAAATAAACATTGTAGTAAATGTAGTGTAATGTAAGAACAAATCCGCTTTAAACGTGTATGCAATATGTTGATGGATATACCTTTATTCCTATCATTTTACCTAACTAATCTTATTTACATTTACTGCATTTATCCAGAGTGACGTACAAAAGTGTTTTGTTTCCATTAAGAGAATTATCTCAGCTAATACAGACAGGTTAGAGTCCAAACAACTCAGTTAAGACACTGTTAGAACAAAACAATTACTAATACCTAAAAAGAATGCAAGATACACAAATATACACAATATAAGAGCATCACAATTACAGTAAGGAAAAAAATTTTTTTTAAAACAACTGCAAAAGTTTTTGTCTTTTTGTCTTTTTTTTTTTTTTTTTTTTTAGTATTTTTAGCGTTTTTTTAATCTCAAATAACAATATCATGACAAAGTTCATGATTGTTCACAATTTCATTCAAAAGGTAAATTGTCATATATTTTATATTCATTACAGATAAATGTTTTAATGTTGAATAGTATTTTACCCAAACTATAAAATAAATATTCTTAATAATTTAAGTTTCCAGATTTCTGATTTTTATGAGCTAAAAGCTATACTAATGAAGATGAAAAGCAAAACAAGGGTTAAATTATGTCACTTTACATGTAATGAATATAAAACATGACAGGGTACCTATTTGAATGAATTAACTTTTTCATGATATTCTGTTTTTCAGATCTCAAAAAAAAAAAAAAAAAGAACCCTCAAAATACTGAAAAGAGACAAAATCTTGTAGAGGTCTTTTAAAATGTTTCTTTCCTGATGTATAAGGCAAATGTAGCAAATAGAAATTGTGTAAAAGTAGAGCTGTATTTCTTGTAGACTTGCGGGAGATAAATTGGTAATTGAAGCGACTGAGTGGGAATTGTCTCGGGGTAATGAGTTCGGCCCCCCTGCCTTTTCAAGTCCTCTGTGAGAAAAAGCCGGAGACTCAGAGGGAGGGATGAGAGAGGGAGGGAGGAGGGAGGGAGGAGAATGGAAAGAAGTTGTGTTGAGGAATTTGAGTCCTGTTTTTGAAGGGGGAGTTAAGAAAGAAAAGCGGAGGGAGAAGGGCTTTCACGTCAAGTTGGGGTCTTGGGAGAAGGACCACAGGAAACACCAGCACAGAAATACATTTCCCAGCTCCAGAAATAACTTTTTAACTGGAAAGGAAACACTTTGCTGTGGCATCCTTGCTTCAGAGAGATGAAGAAAGTTATATAGTCTTGCCTAGAAGTTATAAGCCTGCTTTTTCCCCCCAACTCTTTCCATGATGGATTTGAAAAGATCCTGACTTTGCCTCAGCCCAACGGGAGACAAGCATAAAGGAGAAGAAGCACTGACGCTGCACTTGGGTCGAGTTTCAAGTGATTTTGAGGCATTTTCCCCCTCTCGAAACCTGAAAAAGGAGAACTCTGGAGTAGCTGCAGCACATCTGCAAGAAACGTCACCCTCAAACATCCTCAAACTTTTCATTTCTTTGGTGTGGAAGTAAATAAACAGAGCAACTCGTACGGCATTCAAATCCTCCCAAAAAGTCCTCACTGAAGGAGGAGGATGAAGCTCTCCAACTTTACACTAATTCTTCTCGCACTGGTGTCAGCGCTTCAGTTAAGTGGAGCTGAAAAAGTGTCAGGTAAGTCATGAACAACACCTGTGTTCTCAACTCGACTCATTATTAGGCAATGCAAAACCAGTTTTGACTTACAGAATTGCATTAGCGTATTGGGTTACACTCCCTTACAAAAATATACTGTTGTACTAGTATGATGGTATTACCAAAGTAATACCTTCAGGGCTTTTGGACAATACCATGATGATAGTGCCAATGCACTTCAATAATAATACAAATATTTTTCACCATAGTAAATGACTGTTCAAATTATTATGGTAGAACTTTGTATACAATTATATATTTTTGTACAGTGATGGTAGTGCAACTGTACTACAATAGTTCTCCAATAACTAGTTTTCATAATAGTAAATTATTAATAGTATGATTTTGGTAAAATTCTGCAATATGGAAGTATTACTATTGTAGTACCATGTCATCATGGTAATGTCCAAAATCCATCAGTTCTCTATGGTACTTTTTGTAAGAGATTCTTCAACAGGTATCTTGGGTTACACTCTCTATCAAAACGATACTGTTGTAGTATGATGGTATTACCATGATAAAAACAATCATGTTTTTTGGACACTACTATGTACTACAATGATAATAAAATTAGTTTTACGAAAGTAAAGTGCAATTAGTAAAACTTTGTATTACTGTAGTATTGCCATGAACCCCATGATGGTTTTACTTTGGTACCTTTGTTGTTTTAGCATCTTGAGTTACACTGCAAAGTGTACAATTCTGGCTTACAACAAATACGCTGCCTACTGCTTTCACAATTCTCCTTCAGATCTAAATGACTTGTTTGTGTCGATCAACAGGTGTGAGTGACGTGGTCAATATAAAGTAGAGTTGCACCAAGAAACAATTCTACGCTCTTAACTTTCAGTACTTTGACTAGTTTCTGCACTGATTTCACACAGTATTTTGCGGACAATTCAAGAGACAATTCATTTAAAAAAAAAAAAACAGACGTTAGTTACACTGTAAACATGTATGTGTGTTTCAATTTATCAATTTATATTTTCAAATATGTTTTATTGGGCAATGCCATGATGGTGATACCACTGTGCCACAATGATAAAACTACATACTATAAACAGTTTTACCATAGTAAATTACTATATTACTATAGCTAAAATGTGCATTCTTGTAATTTTCCATTGTACCATGGTACAAAAATCATGATAGTGTCCAAAAACCATGGATATACAATGATGACGGTATTATAATGGTACTTTTTTGTAATAAAGAGTATCAATTTGATATTAAGTGTCATGATATCAAGCCAACCAAACTATAAAGTAAACAAATGTAAAGTATATTACCCTGGTTTTATATATATTTAATTACTGTTCATCCTCAGTACCAAAGGTCCATTGAGGTATTTTGGGTCAGTATGTAATAGTCCATTTAAGACTTTTTTTTTATCTGACGGCTATTGTGTTTTCTAAATTTTCATTCAAGAGCTTGTGACATGCATGTTCCATTGACCTAACATACTTGTTTCATCTTACCTGCCATCCCCACTCTTCTGCTTGCAGATGAGTGGATTTTAAGTATTAACGTGACAAATTACACTATTTGTTGCAGTCCAGTTGAGAATGGTTCCTTCTTTTCAGTCAGTCTCAGTTCCTCTGTGTTGCTTCTTCATGCTCTAAGGATGTTTTTCAAGTTCTTAAGGGCTTTCTCATGTCATCATCACTCTTATCTCTGAACTCATAATTCTGTAAAGCTGCATGTGTTACAAATATGCTACTTAATTAGACAAATGACACAGCACTGGGCCATCTATGATCATATCTAGTGATGATTATTATCATGAATAAGGTGTCCATAAGCACGGTGACTAGTCTATGAGATCTGTGTACAGTTTGAACAGGTTGTGAGAAATAATATATGCATTTGTACATTTAGGGGTAGCCTGTTTGCGCAGAAGCACCCTCTACTGGAACTGTGGGCGAATCTGTTCTGGCTAATCAAAATCAATTAGTTGATACTGTCAAATATTCTTATCAAACATTCCAAACAAATAGCTAAAATGTCTCAGAACTAGTACAACTACCTGCATACCAATTTTTAGCTGCATACACACAGCCGTTGTCCAGAAATCTCATCCTGTCTGTCCTTTCCTTACTCTTTATAATGTAGCTTTTCTATTTGTGACCTAATTTTCCCACCAATGTAGTGGTAGCCAATTGACCCACTCTTCCGCTAGGACTCTCCCAACCACTTACAATGTCCCTGTCTCTAAGAGGGTGAAGACTAGTACATGCCTACTCCGATGCAGCCACCACCTCTTTTCAAACTGCTGCCTATACATTGTTGCTGGGCAACCAATGAGCTCAGAGGAAAGCATAGGATCACCAGCTCTGATGGATCGGCTGGCAGACACCTGAGCCATTGGATACTGCATGGAAGTAGTGATGGGTAGAGATCACCCATCAGAGGCTTCCCCCAAAGCTTGATTTCTTGGTGGATTTGACTACATCTGGAAAAGGTGAAAAACGTGCCAAAATGTAATGTCTATTATTTTAACAAAGATTGAGGAAGAGACTGGGTGACTTTTGCCTGTGTGGTCATATATTGTGATTCTTGTCTAGTAGATTCATTCACACCTTTGGCAGATACAACTGCTGCTGTTTGTCTGATGCTGGTTCAAGACCGGAACGCAGGCTGCATCTCTTTGATGCTGTGTTTGGGCGAGGACGAGGCGGATGCCGCGGGGGCGGTGAAAGCACTGGACTGTGAGTCAGGGGCTGTGCTGATTCAGTTTGGAGGAATGATGGATTGAGTTAGGAGTGAGGGGGCCAAGAGTCGCACCCAGAAGAATGGCATGAAAAGGCGCAGATAGGCAGGAGATGTGAGAAATGAAGGGAGGCTAAAATGTGTGAAAGGAAATAGGGGGGAAAGATAAAGGCAGGGAGGGCAGAGCTGGTCTGGCGTTTTTCTCTGTGTGCACTCTGTTGTCCTTGGCAGCAAAAATGTTTCAGACTTGTTGATGGGAGGACAACAGGGGGTGTTGAGGCAAATAGGAGA
>BRDA01002349.1:15815-29877 GCA_036984385.1 Crenuchus spilurus
TCTGCTCCTCCTGTTCCTCCTTGCACAAAGGAGGAGGTAGTGGTCCTGCTGCTGGGTTGTTGCCCTCCTACGGCCCCCTCCATGTCTCCTGGTGTACTGGCCTGTCTCCTGGTATCTGCTCCACGCTCTGGACACTGTGCTGACAGACACAGCAAACCTTCTTGTCACAGCTCACATTGATGTGCCATCCTGGATGAGCTGCACTACCTGAGCAACTTCTGTGGGTTGTAGACATCGCCTCATGTTTGATAATCAAAACAATATTGTGATGCCCAAGTATCAGGATACACATTTGTTAAGGACACAGGCACAGATTTATCTAGATTTTTTTAAGCCTGTTTCCAAAAACAGTGTTTGTGTTGAGCTAGTCTGGCCCATTCCTTGAAGATCGGAAAGACATAAAAGGAGAGGTGTCTGAAGAAAGGAGGGAAGCTAAAAGCCACTGAGCATGGAGAGGCCAAAGTAAAGCAGAGGCTGCCCAACTATGACAGCAGAGTTAGTTTAAGGATCATCATGGGATTTGTATGTACGTGTCGGGAGTGTGAATGAATACTTTAAATTAAACAACACTTTCAATGAGTTCTAGTGGGTTTTGTATGCTGTGCATTGAGAGAAATACAGTCTGCACATCATTTCTCTAAGTTACAGCAACAAAATGGTATCTTTCACTTTTGGCAATAATTGTGTTGACGTAATTATTTATGTGACAATTATGTACACCTTTCACTTGGATACTGTGTTTGGTTCTATCGCTACTTAGTCTCGGTCTTACTTACCATGAGCAATCACTGTTTCAATATGTTGCAGTTAACATCCCAGATACGCTGGCCCAAGGGGTCCAAATGATCTATGTTGGGGTCAGAGTTCAGAGCTGTGATGTCAAAGATCAGACCGGATGACAAGCTTGAGAAAATCCAAAGATTTAGTGGGAAAATCCAAAGACTAAGTTGGGCTTTTCTTGTGGGGCTCATGAAGAGAAACCTGAAGAACTTTGAGGGTGCAGTCGCTGGAAAGGAATCTTAACTTCAAGGCAATGAGCTGAATTAAATATCTTCAAACCAATTTGCTAATCTGCTTTTAAAGTATGCTGGTAGGGCTACACAAGCTGCTATCATTCAGACTAGACGCAGGACTCGTTATCAATTCAATGCCAGCAGAGGAATGTGAAACATTTCAGTTCTATGGCCACAGTCCGATGGAAAGTGATTCATGCTTGCTTTGTTTGTAGCCTTCCTGATGGTTGACACAAAGCAGACTGTTGGACCTCAGGCCTGTGAAGCATCATATATCTGTAGGGAGGCTTCACGGTCTTTTTGAGCTCATCTGTTGATGGTCGTTGCTTTTCTGTGCCAAACTGAAGCTGGTTTTATGTGTGAGTTTGGTTAATTTAGTAGGTAGGCCTATGTGGAACTGGTGCTACATCTACACAAAAACAGTGTTTAGATAATAAGATAACATTGCTTTCTTATCTCAGTACCACTATCACTTACCACCAAGTGTCGTCTTACATGACACAATGGAATTTAGTAGGTTTAAGGCATAGATATAGACAATTAAATATGTCTTATTGGACTATGGATTATGAGCTAATGTACCAAATATATATATATATATAATCAGTACGTCAGTATGAGACACAATTAGAGTTTAGCATAGCTATTGAAAGTAAATCATACAGGTTAGAATTAGGACTGTATTGGTAAGAACATGTCAATGCAATGTGTATCATGGTGTGTATTATAATTCAATATATTGCAATTTTTGCAGTGCTAATGCTACTAGACAGATCTGCTAATGCTAACATTGTGCGACTAATGGTTTACGTTAGAAATCAGGATAGATTACAGCACTGCCATCTAGTGGTCAGAGGTTTAAACACAACACAAAATGAAATACAACTTTTTTGGAAAATGTAAATATAATGATAAAAAAAAATATGTAAAAAATTATATTGTGGTACTCAAGTGTATTAATATTTTCTTACACCTCTAGTTAGACCATAGGGTTACGAAGTGTAGTCTCATGATACTCGATACCAAAGCAATATATTTTCACAGCTTAACTATCATCTGTTCTTTTTAAAATGTAATCACTGTAATCCATAATGAGCTCTTCAACTGTCAACATAATACAGTAAAATACCGCAAAATATGGTGCCAACATTTTAAAAACATTGAATATATTAAAAGTTTGTTTATTGAATTGACTGACAAATTTAAGCACTGAACAGTTTTGATACATTCGATGCTCGGTGCAACTCTAGGTCTTAGTATGTGGTAAGTATGTGGGAGTGTAAAAAGATGTACTATGAAGGTAATTGATTCTCCATGCTTCTTCAGGGTTGCACTTCATGCAGAGCCCTGGGAATGTGACCTCGTCACTGGGGAAGACGGTGGATATGCAGTGCATCCTGCAGGGTGACGGAGTCGGGGAGGGGCCACCGGACATCCTGTGGCTCAGAGAGGGTCAGCCGCTGGAGTTTGCAGACACCAACCAGATGCAGGTGCCTTATAATGAGGACACCTGGCTGGTCATCAGTACGCTTCGGTATGCCGGCTGTCGGCCCAACCACCTGTTTGTTTGTCTTATTTTACTGCCGATGACCGCATTTATAGGTCTATTTGCCTTAATTCCACATGCATGTTCTCATTTTCACTCACGCAGGCAAGCTCACGCAGGCCGGTTTTCGAGTGGCTTTTGACCCTTTCTCTGATGTGGCTGACTGCTTAATCTAACTGTAATCCTAATTCTGAGCTATGAATCGCCCGAATTGGGCTAATCCCTTTCTTTGTGCACAGGATTGAAGAGGTCCAGCTGTTGGACATGGGAGCCTACAGCTGCGCAGTGGATATAGGCACTGAAGAGTTGGTGTCCATTGAAGGACACATCCAATTAGAGGGTAATTCTTGGTTTCTTCATAGCACCTACTGGCAACATGTTTAATCTGTATATGGGAGAGGAGTGGAGTTGCCATTCATGTCACAGACCATGTACCAGGCCAATATGGCTCATTTTGTTGTAAATCTGGAGGCTTGGCATTTATACTGGTAGAGGGTGCTGATTTGAAGCAGCGATTTAATTCAAATTAAGACCCAAAATACATAGTCATATCAGAATATTATGGGCACCCCTGCTTTGGAATTAACTCAACTTGGGATGTGATAGGTGCCATGTGACAGTGTTTGCTGCATGTATAAATAAGCGAGCACACTAGTCAGTTGTAGCAGAGTGTAGAACCATCATCATGGGCAAATGAAGATCTGACTGATGTCCAAAAGGGCATAATAATAAGGTAACAGATGAAGGGTGGTAGCATCTCAGAAACCACTAACTTTGTGGGATGTTCTAGAGCTGCCGTAGTGAAGCTGTACAGAGAATGGACTTCTCGAACATGGAGGGCTTCCCCGCGGCATACCAGTGGTGCCCCATGGATGCCATAAGAAACAACGACTCCAACAAGTGGTACTGAGTACTCTACTGCAGCTGGAATGAGCACAAGTGTGTTCCATCACCTAATACAGTTCAGGTCACAATGTCTCGCTAGTGTCATTGGTGCCAAAGGTGATTATTCACATTATTAAGTAGGAGGAAATAATATATACATTTTATTGTAGTAAATTCAATGTTTTTTTTAACTCAACCATTATTGGTTGACTTCTTCCTACAAGCCATTGATGCCTCGACTCCAGCACGTGGTACAGTGCAATGGATGCACTAGTGGACTAGTAAACTTCTATAATGACTACAGGAGCAATGAGGAAAGTGTCAGGGATCACCACTGAGCGAACACTGTTACTTCTCGGCCTCCAAAGCAAATGCATGGTTAGCGTGGTCATTACATTTTGATATGACTGTGTACATTACAGCAGTGTCAGTGTACTTAAGTTTAGAGTTTATTCCCATGATAATGATGCACACATCTGGATCAGTGCATCTTTTTTCAGTGAAATGACAATAACATCTGACAATAAAAATGATGTATTGCTATCTAAAATATGCACTCGTTTTCTCTCTGTTCTGCATAGTTGTTACAGCAAGTCACCCAAGTACATACTGTTCATCTTTAGATGTGGTTTTGGCATGTAGTGTTTGACCTCACATGCTTATCTCTTCCTCTCTCCTCAAGGTCTTCCTAATTTCTCAGTGGAGCCTCAGCCCAGGTCTGTAGTAGCTAATGTTAGCCTAAGCCTGAAGTGTGTAGCCCACGGACCCCCAGAGCCGGTATGGGTCATCTGGCTTCAAGACGGAGCCCCTCTGAATAAGCTGAGTGATCCTGTGGCACTGTCCCCATCAACCCTCAACATCACAGGTACTTAATAAGCGTCACTTAACATGTATAAACAGAGATGGATAAAAGCAACAGTGGTCTATTTATTGTACTGTAAAAGGAAGTTACAGCCTTTGAATGTGTGTGGCTATTTTAGATTCAGCTGAAATTGTGCACGTTGTTCTGGAACTTCAGTTCAGTCACTTTGTGAATGGAATAAACAGCTATGACTCACTTCAGAATTGCTTCAGAATTTTTCGTAATTCTTTTGCAAGACATTTGTTACTCAACTCTAACACAAACTCATAGCTCAACACTTGAATGGAACCATTTACGATTTAGCCAGAAAGCGAAAGAATTGTGAAAAGAAAAACTATGAAAGCCCAGAAGAGTGTAGAAACACCACATTTATTTTGTCAAGCTTGTTGACTGGACCAAAAATTGGCCTTAAGAATGAACTGAGCCCCACTGGCACTGTTAATGCATGCTCAATGCCACCACTTCCACCTGGACTTTACACAGCCACACTACATTCAAGGCATATGCTTGAAATTCTCTGTGTTTACCCATATGTTCATTTAGCCAACACAATATGAAGAAGCCATAACATTTCTGAATTGTTCACCTTCAGTATCTCAGGGAATTTGTGGGTGAAGCAGGGATAGAAGTGTTTAGGAATGAGATAAGAGTTTAGTCATTTGACTGATTTAGTAGAGGACACAGAAAGTTGACTGTCATGTTATCTTGAAAAGTATTACTGTAGAGATTATTTAAAATGTGTGTTGGTGACAGTTTTACGCACAAGTGTTTGGAGGTTGGAAGTATAAGTTGTTTTAGGATTTGATATATTAGACATTTTGGTGTCTGTCAAAGCAACAATGGTGCACAGAAAAGCCTGTAAAAGATCTTTAAAGATCAAAGGGTGGGGAGGTCCACTGTCATTCAGCAAATACTCCACACACACACACACACACACACACCTTCTTTCTTCTGTCTGGCTGCAGACCAGGCTGGACTCATCCAATAAGAAGCTGCCCTTTAATAGCTGGTGAAAGAACTGTGAGACAGAGAGGAAGAACGAGGGAAAAGAAAAGGAGGGAGGCTTTCTGGGCTTTTTGAACACTTGCCATGCCGGACTGACAGATATGGCCTCTGTTGTAGTTCCAGCTGTATGGACCTGCAGTTTGGAGGAGTGAGTCACACACACACTGAGAGAGAGGGAAGCTAAAAAAAGGGAGGGAATGGGCCAGCGGCTTTGACTCATCATGGACGGTTGACCATCACTGGGCACACTCACAGGCTTGGAATGAGTCCACTCATGCCAACCGCCACACACACACACACACACACACACAGGCACATGCACAAAAACCTCTGCCACAAAACTCAGCAGCCTTTATTTTATACACATATTATGAGTCTACAGTAAATCCTCAGACTACACAGTAACAGATCCGAGCAGATCTAAGAACAGTTTTAGGGACACTACAGGTGGTCAGATGAGATGTTCTTAACAGAAGAATATTTACATTTACATTTACATATTTACATTTACAATATTTACATTTAATAGCTGCCATTAGCTACCAGAGGTTAACTGGTCCACTGTGGTACATTGATTGCTCTGCATCACTCGCCAGTGTCATCATTCATCTCTGTCATCAATGACCCCTGGGGCATCACTGCTATGTCATTATGAGGCACTCAATGTACAAAAAGTCCATTTTCAGTACACCTTCACCAAAGCAGTTCTAGAACATCTCAAAATGTTAGTGGCTTCTAAAATGCTACCATCAGTCACCACACTATATCCAATTGTCACGGTGAAGCCAGAATACAGCCGCTTAGCTTTGTGTTTGCTCCAGCGGCTGCAGTGTTAGGGACCATTTCACAATTACCGGAAGAAGTGACGTGTTTCAGTGTCTGTAGTCAATGACACTTGCATTAAACACACAAAACATCCATATGGCTTAAAATAATTCATTTTAGCCGTTTTCATTATTTTATTTTATGTTTTTAAATTAAATATTAGTAATAATGTAACATACACGCATCTTCATACATATTCATACAGTATATTTTTGTCTAACATGGTTTTATATAAAATTAAAAAGAATAATCAATTCAAGTCATGTCGTTAATACTTGATTTCAAACCAACTTTTTAAAATACAGATATTCATTCCCGACTGACTACAAGAATTATTTTGGGAAATAGTTTAGTTACTAATTTTATGATTTCTATAAATGAAGAACCATATTCGGTATTCAGCCAAACGTTTCATTTTGTTTTGTTTCATTTTGGTGGATCCCTATAAGTTTCGATTTACATTCTCATTTGACAGGGTTTAGGCTACACTTTTAGAGGCTACACACAAAAATCCAACAACAGTAATGTGTGCATTACATCCACATGAATATAATATTTGTCTTTTAGTTATTTACTGTGTTTGGCAATAATAGTCAAATTATAATATATCTTTATTTACATGGAAAATGTGCAGGCATTTGAATCAAGTCAGTTCAGTACAGTTTAATGCATGTTTCAGTATTATTCACTGAAAGGTTGGAGTGTTAATATTAATATAACATTTAGCTTGTTTCAGTGAGGTCATCACTGAGTATCTTCTTCTAATTCGCCCTATTCACAATCCCACAATTCCATGCACGACCGGCAACATCCGATGTAGTTGTTTGCATAATGGCAGCAGTGAATGTGTCGGCAGGAGAGTTTAAAATACGTAGAAACAAGCCAATCAGGGTTCTAGATGTTGTGTACCACAATGCAGTAATCGGCAATGGGTAGACAAACAACAGCAACAGAAAAGATCGTACTATAGGTTTCCTAAAGATACCACATTAAGGAAAACTTGGGAAGATTCCATCAGGCGTGAAAACTGGTCAGCAAGTGACTATGACAGAGTGTGTCCTGATCATTTTGTTGGAGGTAGGTTACTGCAAACATTATTTTATTCTACCCTAATTATATACCGAAATATATACAGCACTGATAAATAAATAGGCCTCTAATGATATAAACATACACTGGCTGGCTTGATTAGGCCATGCAGGGCCCTAGCCTAGGCGTGGCTTATGTACTATTTCATAATGTGACATTTGTAGGGCTATCCAGCAGTTGAATTCATTTTTGGCTATTTTCATAAAAAATGTGTACCACAAATTATTGTGCGTGATAGTGTAGCTTAGTATTGATAGCTTGCAACAACATGTTTATACTAAAAATCCACTGCATAAATTGAAAATACAAGTTGACACAACAAGATATGATGTTTAATATCCAAAGACATATTATCTGCATGGAGTTACAAAAACTAGTAGATATCACGTAAGTATTTACTTACCAAATAAAGTTGTAAACAGTTTATGTAGCGTAGCTGGCACAGACAAACAAGAGAAATTGGTGAACGGGATGTTGCCGGTTGCGCGGTGCATTCTGGGATTTGTGAAAGGGGCAAATGGTTTAATTGTTTCAGTAGCTCCACGAAGCTTTCTGGAAAAGTTACACTCTCAGACATTGACACTGTTTATCACAGCAGTGAAACCTCTTGGGGTCGGGGAAACAGTCCAATGTGTTCCTGTTTATGGTTTATGAAATGAAACATGAGATTAGAGCTGAGAAGAACTTTGTTTTTAGGGAAGGAAACAAAAGTGTTTATGGTTTGAAAGTGCACAAGACCCATTTCTGGACAGCACACACACACCACAAGCATTGAGAAAGCACACACAAGTCAGCAACCATCCTATGTCCATCATAGGCCCGTGACCCTTACTCTGACCCCTTGTTTGGCCCTTACACAATAGAGGCATAGTGTTCCTTAATGCTACCCATGACTATGAGTTGTTCAGAATGTGTGAAGAATGCTGTGTATGTGTGTGCTTGTGCTTGTGTGTGTTAGTCATCAATGAAGACAGCCTCTTACTGCAGCCTCTCACTGTAAAAAAAATGTTTGCTGTAACAATGGCAGTGCAGCTTTTAACAGTTGTTTACTGATATTTTAGTCTCACTTCTGTAATGCTTGTTTACAAATCAGCACTATAACTACATAACACAGTAATCTATTGTGGATTCATCTGTCTTTAATTTAGTCTGAAGCACATTGAGGATGGCCCTCATTTTCACTGTAGTGGCACCCGTAAATACAAATGCACAACACAAATTAAAAATTATTTATTATATAAATTATATTAAAAACACATATATTATTATGTAATTATATATAACCTTTCATTTTTATAAATATATATATATTTATATTTATATTTTTATTAAAATTTATATATATAATTTAATTAAGAGAAAAACAATATGTGTAAACAAAAGCAAAAATAGCAGCGGATGATAAAAAAAAATAAAAACACAACATCAAACATGTAATATAAACAATATACACAATCATATCAGAATATTACGCAAATCTGTGAGGCGTTCCACTTTTTTTTTTGGTAAATTTCCCCGTTGTGGGATTAATAAAGGATTACCTTATCTTATTTTCTTATCTTATTATGACCACCTATCTAATAGCAGGAATAACCACCAGTGGTGTGGTGATCCCTAACACTTTCCTGACACTTTTTAGAGTGGTGCACTGAGATGTCAATTTCTCTGCATTACTCGAGTCATCATCCCCCTCTGGCATCACTCTTATGCCTTTAAGAGACACTCAATGTACCAAGAGGCCATTCTTGGTTTTACAGACACACATGTTGGCTTAGTGTTTGGCACACTCGCCTCTCAGTGCTGGGGCCTTGAGTTCATGTCATGTCCCCATCTAAGTGGAGTTTCCATGTCCTCCCCATGTCTGCATGGGTTTCCTCCAGAGTCTCTGGTTTCCTCCCACAGTCCAAAACATGGAGGAATGAATTAGGAACTCATTGTGCCCAGCAATGGATTGGCACCCTCTTCTTGCTACAGTTAAATTAGTGTAATGCCCTGTCCAGCACCCAATGAAGGGGAAAGGGGCCATGACTCTGACCAGGATTAAGTGGTTAAGTAGATGGATGGAAACCAGAAACAGAGGAGCAACAAAGAAAGTCATCAGGGATCACCTAGTCACGTGGGCCGAGTTCATTCCAAACCAGGCCTGGTCATAATCTATAATATATAATAACAGCTACAGGTTTCTAGCCATGTACTGTAAATTTACAACAACCATTCTGTTGAGTAAAGTTACAAAATATCTCATATCACTGGATTAGATAGTCCAATCTGTCAGTATAATATACCAGGCTGTGGACCCAATGTTATGCTTTGCAAATAATGGCTAAATCAATTTTGATCTCTTTGACAAGTGTGACTGTACACCCAGAATCATTTTATAGCATTCTGTTATTTTCAATGACTGTGAAAGATTACTGTATGTCTGCTGTAAATTTACAGCAATAACAATTAACAGGATGTGTGTGCGTGTTGCTCAATGTTCACCTCCACAAAGTAGAAGTCATTTTTGCTACTCAGCTCTTTTTGGAACCCCACATTCCTCACTCTTGAGGGAAAATTCCACTTCCTTTCTCTTCAAACACTGAATCATCCAACAACACAGTCTCAAAAGACACACTTCTGATAGCATCACTATAACACATCCGAAAACCTTGTGCTGAGTGTGTTCTCTCTTCTCCAGGACTGAATAAAACCAGCGCATTCTCCTGCGAAGCTCATAACCGCAAAGGTGTGGCAACGTCAAGTGCTGGACTCATAACGGGTGAGTGTGTGTTTTAAGATGGCAGCTGAGCTCAGCAGACGGCCTGTATTCACATCCTCTTTTACTTTTGTGGTTTGTACAAATCACTCTGTTCAGTCAGGTGACCTACAGACACTGAATTACCAATTATTTTAATTTTATTTATTAGCAATGGCTAATTTGATAAACACCTGCCATGTCGGTTCACTTTGTATGTTACCGACAGTCATATGCCAAAGTTTGGACACCTGTGGTCAAACGACACTTTGTTGCTTTGAGTTACAGGGAATGTATTATTTTATTTATTTCATGTTCCTTATTTTATTTTGTGTGTATATATAGTCTAGTTTTATTTTTCTCATTCTATTTAAATGTTAAATGTTGACACCTGCACCAAGAAAAATTCCTTGTACCTCTGGTACTTGGTGAATAAAGATTTTGATTCTGATGTAAATATTACTATTTTAGTGCAGAATTGTATATATTTTCTTACTTTGTTATTGAACAAATAAAATATGGATATGGATATAAAAGATGCATAACATTTGCAAAGGCCACATTTTTTTCATTTGAGTGTGTTTATAAGTAATAATCTGACCTTATATAGATTTCTGCATTTATCTGATTATTCAAGTGACCACGCAAACAGCATACTCTGATTTATTAGATTGCAGTAAGGTCTAGAAATTCAATAAAGAGAGCTGGATTTGAACTCGGTAATCTGATTTCTCAGTGCATGTATACCCTTTCTAAATCAATCAAAATGTATTTATATAACGTTTTTTTACAACAGATGTTGTCACAAATCAGCTTTACATATTTAGTATCAGACAATTTGAATCAAAAACCAAAGCCCAATGCGAGCAATCCAAAGGTGACAGTGACAAGGGAAAACTCCCTTGAGGCTGTGCATGAGTGAAAACAGACGGTAGTCCCAGAAATAAGCAAGCAGTGCAACACAGCACCTGCGAGATGCCAACAAAACATTTTACGAGGGTGACTCAAAAATTATCCTGACTTTAGTTATATTAAAACTTCTGTTGGTTGCCATGTCTTATCACCACTTCCTGTACTAGGTTGCTATCTACATAGTAACTTCTGTACAGATTTGAACATGTTACGTCTGGTCATTTATGACTGCAGTGCAACAAAACAAAAATGGCCGCCCCACTTATGATTTGCACAAAAGTAGCACTGTGCCGTGATTTTTTTTTTTTGTGGGTCTGGTGCCAATATTTATCGGACACTGTGCACACTCTAGAGAAAGTGTTTAGTCATGAAGAAATGTGTATGAGTGGATAGAGAAGTTCAAGGAAGGTTGCACAGGCATCAGCCTGATGATGTCTCTATACACAAACAGTATGACTGCATAGAGATAGTAAATAACATTGAATGGGAATGTGTGCAGACTTGAGTGACAAGGGACATCTCTGCAACAACCAGTTGGGTGCTCCCAATAGAGCAGTGGTGAATACCTACCAATTTGGCCTCCAAATTCCCAATATCTCAATCAGATCCTGCATATGTGGGGAGCAATTCAGCAGGTACAGGACTGCTTCTAATGTAGCGTGACCACATGGCACCTTCAGAGGTCTTGCCTCATGCATAGAAGCTGTTTTGGTGGAACATAGAAGGTCAACTGCTTGTTAAGTGTATAATACTTTTGGTACATCTATGTCTTCTAGCAATAAAATGGTCAATAAGTTTGTGTCTGTCTCTCTTTCCAGTCCTCCCTGCCCAGGCACAAGATGTTAAAGCCGTAGAGGTCACTAACTCCAGCATTCTTCTATCCTGGACCCCAGGCTTTGCAGGAATTTACCCCATCACCATCTGCACAGTTCAGGTATTTTAGCATTCACTGCACTAAAATTAGACTGATCACTTGTGTACATGCCTGTATTTGTGAGGGTGTGTAAGTGACAAACAGTTGAATGATGCTAGAAGTTCTTGTGTGACCAGTTCGCTTTGTAACAAAGTAAAAGCAGAACCCACACACACATACACCGCCTGGTCATGTTTTACTGGATCAGGTTTCACTCTTGAGAGGCTGCACTCCCCTTACTGAGGCCCATATAGAAGTGTGTGTGTGTGTGTGTCTATAGTCTCGTGTATTTGAGCACCACCCCAGAGCGTCTGCTTCTAATAAAAGCGCCCCTCCTGAGCCCCACTGCCTGAGCCCCTTGCTCCCCCACCCCTGAGTCGCTCTACAGGAGGAAATGGGGAGAAACAAGGGACTGCTGGGTCTGGACAGGAGGGGAGGGAATATAAATCTTTAACGGTGCAAAGTACAGAAAACCTGAAAGCACAAAAATGCTGAGGTAACTTACAGACTTGAGCTCAATACTAGGGGGTTTCACTCTTACACACTTGTATATATGTTCCTGAAATGGGAACGCTGTGTAGTACTTGCAGCTTGGCTTTTGTTTTTGCTATACGCTCGGATTGTTGTTGCCTTGCTTCTAAGTTTCTGTGGCTAAAAGCATCTGCTAGATGAATAACTATGAATGTAAACATACGGGTAAGGAGAAACAGAATAAAAAAAAACAAGCAGAAAGATTGACATTACAGTGCCCTTCAGAACCTTACATAATAGTATCCTAATAATAAATACTATAGTAAAAAGTACTATACAGTGAAAAGTAACCTTATAGTAAAATAGTAGTAACCTAAAAGTAAATACTATATAATACATAGTAACCTTACAGTACATTAGCACTAACCTAATAACAAAATATTATAATAAATAGTACTACAAAGTAAATAGTAATCTTACAGTGAATTAATAATTAAGTGTAATATTATAGTGCATTAGTGGTAACCTAATAGTAAATACTATATAGTACATAGTAAGATTATTAGTACATAGTAACATATTAAATATTATATAGTACATAGTAACATTATAGTAAGTACTATATAGGACATAGTAACATTGTAGTAAGTAGTACTTAGTAACGTTATAGTAAGTACTGTATAGCACAGTAACATTGTAGTAAGTACTGTATAGTACATAGTAACATTGTAGTAAGTACTGTATAGTACATAGTAATGTTATAGTACATAGTAACATTGTAGTAAGTACTGTATAGTACATAGTAACATTGTAGTAAGTACTGTATAGTACATAGTAATGTTATAGTATATAGTAACATTGTAGTAAGTACTGTATAGTACATAGTAACATTGTAGTAAGTACTGTATAGTACATAGTAACATTGTAGTAAGTACTATATAGTACATAGTAACATTGTAGTAAGTACTGTATAGTACATAGTAACCTTATAGTACATTAGTGGTAACCTAATAGTAAATATTACCTTATAGTAAATTACAATTCAGCAGCATCATGAAAAAAGGCTTGAAATATGTTGCTTTATGTATAATAATTATACCATATAGGAAAGTTTATCTTTTTTAATTAAATTATGAACACAAGTGAACTTTATTCCAATTTTTGGAGAGTCACTAGTATACATGATTATCCTCCAAAAGCAAATTTGTCTTAAATATACAGTATGACAAAGTTACACTCACAACCCCAAAGTGCTTGAAAATCCCACCCTTCCACCCTATTTCCAGCCCTGCTGAAATGTTCTACATCCACCACTGATGCAGTGGGACAGTACAATGCAGAGAGTGTATTGAACAGGTGGATGCAGCAGGAGTGTGGAGACACTGAGCTCTATTAGTAAAGGCATAATCAGGTTGATCTGTGAAAGAGTGAGCCAAGACAGAGGAATGTCCTGCCCATATGAGTAACAATCCAGAAGTGCTTGTCACTTAAACTGGCTTGTTTATTGAACTGACTCACTGCCGCTGAGCTGTGACTCACACATGACTCGTCCCACCGCTCGTGTGTAGCTGGTGGCCTTGTGCACTCGTTCCAAACCTACCGCCTTCCTGTCTGTCAGGGAGAACCACTTGTCGATTTACCACAAAAATCTGACTCATCGCTAATCACTATCATTTGTATCCCTCCAACCACTCTATTCTTATTCTCTCGAGCTCCGGGCCCTCTGGCATTGTTCTCTCAGGTTTTGCTAGAAATACCACAAAGTGTTCTGCTGATTGCTTGCATGAGTGGGTGGTATATTGCT
>BRDA01002349.1:45291-60671 GCA_036984385.1 Crenuchus spilurus
TAAACTCACTTGAATATAATGGGATACCCATATATTTTAAATCAACATGCTCAGAACAATCTCAGTCCTCCATAACTAGGGAATTTGACTAGGGAATAAGACTGTTTAAAGAGATAACATTGAACTAAAGCTGGAAAGCTGAAGTCCAGATGTTGAAACTCTTCGTATCTTTGGTGAAAACAGACTTCAACTCATTTGAACAAAATGTTTGGAGTTTGAAAAAGGTTTATGAAAGTCTTTAGATTACAAAACACCTGGGATTTATGAATAGAATATAAATGTATAAAATGATCTTTTTTTGCGTAAAATTCCACTGAAACTGAGAGAAAGTTAGGAAATTTAAATGAAAATGTAAGTGCACTGAAAAGCTGCTATAGGGCTAAAAAGAAATGTTCAAGAGCCTTGGAGTGCTGCAGCATCACCCAAGACTTTTGATTTAAACTGAATAACTGGGAGTGTAGGATGAGGAAGTGATGTCATTGTGTAATGGAAAAGAATCATTGCTGGTGTGGAAATAAAGCAATACAAATGGTTTATTTTAAACAATTAAGTCACTTTAGGGAACTTAGAAATGTGAGTTGGGTGAACGCTGGTGTCTTGAATTTGAATTAACTCAAAAAGAGATTCAGGACGTTACCAGTTGGGCAGTTTATGTCTCGATCCATTAGTCATGAAATCTATACCCAATATTAGAAGAGCAGGGGGCATGTCTTGTGAATCAGTGCCTTCATGGTTTATGCCTACAAGGTTGAGCCTGAGTTAGCTACTTGTCTGAAAACATGATTAAGTTCATTCATGTGTGTGTGCGTGTGTTTTTGTTTACAGTGAAGCATTTGAGCCTATGATGGAGAGAGGGGAGCTGGTGGTCCGATATCGAGCACGTCGTACCTACAGCCGTCGCACTACTGAAGCCACACGTGAGTTTCTGATCCGATTACCTGTAAAGACACTGTACATAATTATGGAGAATGACTGATGATATTTGAATGCAATGGCAAAAACAAACATAAACACTCCCTTCAATGCTCCGCCTTCTAAATACAGGCACGAAATACATTACCAGTCAAAAATTTGGACACACCTTCTAGACATTCCGTGATTTTTCATTATTAAAAAATGTTCTGCATTGTAGATTAATACTAAAGTCAAACTATGAATAAACACATCTGTAATTATTTAGTAAACAAACAAGTAAACAAACCAGAACATGTTTATATTTTACCTTCTTCACAGTAGGCACCTCTTGCTTAGATGCAGCTTTCTTGGCATTTTCTCAGTCAGCTTTATGAGGTAGTCACCTGGAATGGCTTTCAGTTACCAGCTGTGTCTTGTCAAGAGTTCATGACTTTCATTTCTTGCCTCTTAATGTGTTTGAGACATCAGTTGTGTGTCTACTTTGAAGTAAAATCTAAAACATGTTTTGGTTTGTTTAACACTTTTAAGTTTACTACATGATTGCATGTCCTTTCCCCCCGTCCTGTGAATCTTAGGAACCCTTAGGAAGCATCTGAATTTTATAAATTGTGTATTGGACTGAAATCATGTACAGTTACTTTAATACTGAAACAAATACTGGCATTTATACATCACCAACGTACTATACCAGCGCCCGCCCCAACTTTAACACTTATCTTATATCAGCGTTGAAACAGCAACGTCTGCTGAGTCTATGTTGAGTCTACTGAATGTACTCTGCCTGAACTCAGTAAGGGTGATTAAAATCTCACAGCTTGCCCAAACATGATGTGAACTGAACCTCAAAAGATGAAAAACTGCACCCTCACAAGGGCTGCTCACAGCACTAATGGAACTGCCCCAAGGCTTCCTTCACTACAGGCCTGTCAGTCACAACTAAACTCTCCACAGATTCTCAAGGTGTATTATATCTTCATTATGGGAGCAATTTTGAGAGATGTTAGGCTTGAATGTTTGAATGAAGGGCTGCACTGATGTTAACACGTCTCGCATAAGGAAAATACAGGTTGAGGTAAACACTTAAGGAGACAAAATGGTATTGATGTATTATATTTTGTCCATGTGAAAGTGATGAATATTTGAGTGCAGCAGTGGTTTTGGCTTTATAAGAAGTACTCTTGTTGTTTATTTGCATATGTAATACTGTGAATAGTTAATTTTATGAAATCCTGTCTATGAGCAAGAGTGTGTGTCTTATCATCACTTATCATGACTCGTCTGGCCCAGAGAGTTGAATGAAAACAATGTGTCTTTATAGGACATACAGTGAAAAAGTGTTTGCCCCCTTCCTGTGCCTGGTGGTGTGAACTCTTGCAGGTTGTCTAGCATGCAGACCATGCTGATCTAAACAGTTACAAATGGTCTGATGTGACACTTGGGTGCTGGAGTTGTGTGTCATTCATTATCCGGTTCTGCAGGGCACTGTTCACAATGAAGCGGGCATCAGTGTGTGATATGGCCAAAGGACATCCACTTCTGTGCCTTTCTGTGACTCTTCCAGTCTCTCTGTATCTCTGTTACAATCTGCTGACACTCTAAACTCAGTTGTCACTTCCACTTTTTCCATTAAGTTGCAATATATTGATTCATAAACACTATCTTGATACATATCATTTTGCCAGTGTACAAGTCTGTTTGTAATGAACTATTCATTTGTAACAGCACAATATACAAGATAAATTGGAAAAAAAAGCAAAGATATTGGACTGGAACTTAGTATTGGCTGATATCTAGGCCCATCTCAATTACTACATAATCACCATTATTACAGATGAATGGCCAGCAAATGGCACAGTGGGTTCTACAAGAAGGAATATTCCAAATGTACAAGCTAAACATATTACAAAAAAATTAGAATTGTCTGCCTTAATTTAGATATAGGGCCACCAATGTATCATAAAAAAATATAAGTGAACAGAAAGTCACAGTACACAAACGGAAACTAGCCCAAAATCTAAAGCGACTTTTAATAATAAGTATATTAATAAATAATAAATATTAGTAATATTTCAATGAGCTTTAAAACGTAAATCTTCAAATCTTACTTTCTCATTTAATTCCTTCTTTTATTTAGTGCAAAAACCCTGCACTGCGCCAATTCTGAAGTTTTACCTGCGACGGTATTTTTGCAAACCTGGCAACCCTGCAGAAATGTGACGCTTTTTGTTGATGGTGACGAAAGCGACGTGTATACACGTATAAATGTGCGCATGCGAGCTGTTTCAGGGACAGATTGGTTCATATTACAGACAGATACAGCTTACTTATATTTGTGAATGTGAACCGTCACGATAAATCCGATTTGAACAACGTGTCTCGTAATGTGAATATATGCCTGTGATCCCCCTAATGCTTGATGCAGTCCTCCAGGCGGACGGTCATTTCCGGTTCAGAGTACGTTGTGCCGCTTCTCGCTTGTGTATGTGATTGAGTTCTAAGTGTGTATAAGGTTGTTTTGATTGTAAAAGCATCCTTTGGTATTAGAAAGGAGCTATATAAGTGTAACATTCATTTGTTCATTGAAGAGATTGTTGAGTAGAGTGTTAAGTATAAACACCTCTGTCTTAATCGAATACTCTTGAAGGACTCTCTGACGTGTCTCAGCTTGCGAGAATGAGAATGACAAAGTGACAGCGAGAATATGAAAACAAAAACGCTGTAAATAAGCTGGAACAATACAAATTTAGCCCAAGGCCAGAAGGGAATGTTCTAACCAGTTTGCACAGTTAGTTCTTGCACACACATGCACTCACATATTGAATGTACATTACCTCCACCTCAGTAACATCTACACATTGTTGTCTTTCAGTTTAATAGCTTTAGTAGCTCTTTTCAATGTGCTCAAATGTGCAGCATCCGCCTGGATGGTCCACCAAATTATCTATTCGACAGAGAGGTGAGAGCCAGTTTTTCAAGATGGAGATGATTGAACTGCTGCATTTGGATCCACACAGGAATAGCGCCACCTGTTGTCCACCAACACCAGTACCAGCACCCATACTTCTGAGGTCTCCCATCCAAGTACTAACCAGACCCAGACCTGCTTAGCTTCGGTGGATTTACATATGTTGTGCAAGTGCTGTGGCTGCTTTCAGTGTTGATGTAATATAGTTTTACATGTGAAATTATGCGCATAATTAAGTCAGTTTTGTTTCGTAATTGTCAGTGTTTACTAAATGGTCATAGTAACATGCAGCGGGATGTTTTAGGACTGAGTGCATACTTGTGTTTCAGCCATTGGGCTGATGGTGAGCTCACAGCTGCAGGGAAACACCAGTCATCACCACAAACCTGATGTACACTAGGCCTAATGACACTATAAGATGAGTTATGAGCCCCAGGCTACAGTCATGCCAAACTAACATGCTACAACACAAGCTGTAAACAAGCTGTTCCAAACAGTTGCAGCTGAGTGCGTTAGGGAAGGAATCGTGCTTGGGTTTGTTCATGTTTATGCAAATGTTTAACCAACACGGGAAGTCTTCTGTCTTATCACTTTCTGTACTAAGATGTTATCTACACAGTAGATGCTCTGCTCTACTTCTAATTTTTGCACTCCATTTTTGCTACTTTTAATTTTTGCACTCCACTTCTAATTTTTGTTTCCATTTGGTGCTTTTTACTCTTGCGTTACTGTCAGGAAATGAGTATGTGATTGAAAGCAACTCTTCCAAAATATTGACTATTAAAATACTTCCCTGCATATTTCACGAAGGTCAAGAACTGAACTGTTGAAGCAAAAACAGTGAAAGGTAATGAACTTGCTGACCACACTTCCTTTGTGTGGATCAGAAGGCTTATATTTTGAAATGATATCATGGGTTAGCTAGAAGTGATGGCTGGAGAGGGGGGGGAGGAGAAATGAAATCATAGAGTTCTTACATAGATCAAGTCACAGTTTTATTTTGCTTGGTTCTGAAAGTTGGGAGGGGGGGAGTTGTATGGGGTAATCATAATCTGGCTGGATTCCCTGGCTGTCACCTCCCTTCCAGATCTTTTTCCTTTGGGAATGTTTAGCGAGAGCACAATCTTTTCCAACGGCAATTATTCATGCAACAGGATTGAAGATAAGCTTTAGAGAGGTTTCTCCTTTAGCAGATGTAACATGCCTATGCCTATGCTTAAAGTTTTTGTTCGGAATGGCTCCAACTGGCTGGAAGTGTTTTCATTGTGTAACAACAGATGCCTTCCAACCACTACACTGTGCAGCTAGAGTTGAGCGATATTTATGTTTGTTATGATCTCATGACAGCATGAGTGATGATGCTTATACACAATACTGCGTTTTTGTCTGAGAACAGTGACTAAATTCAGGTTTTACAAAAAATTCTGAAGTCAGTGAGCATAGAAATTAATACAAAATTACAGTATGTACCTATTTAATTAGGTAGGTAGGTATGAAGACAGGTAGGTAGTGTCTAATGTAATCACCTGACATCCAGTCACTAGTGGCTGGTATAGTGTAGTGGGGACTGGCATCTGGGCAATCACACAACACTACACAAATAAGTGGTTTTATACCTGAAAGTCTGGACTAGGTTGGGCTTTTTGTTACTTTTAGTTTAGTTGGTTAGTGTTGGTTTCACACTGCAGTATAACGAGCGCACTAAAGAGTTTTTCATGACACGCTTACGTCCTGTCGTCATCACCTACAAGTCTCCCTATACATCACTTTAAATGGTTTATAGAAGGGTGTGTGTTGAATGTTGGCATGTTTTTTTATTTTATTTTGCCAATTTCCTCCCCTTCCCAGTGTGGTAGTAGCCAATTAATCCATCCCATCCACTAGGGGGCTCTCCCCATCACTTTGCACTGTCCCTGACTCTAGGAGGGTGAAGACATGCACCTCCGTTGCGAGTGATGCAGCCACCGCTTCTTTTTGAACTACCACTGTTACACTGTCACTGGGGAGCCAACACGCTCGGAGGAAAGCGCAGAATTCCCAGCTCTGAATGGACCAATCAGTAGATGCCTGAGCCACTGTGCAATGTGAGAGTGATAGGAAGAGTGAGAGCGCCATCTACCCAGAGAGAGAACTGCCAATTTTGCTCTCTTGGGTCCTGGCTGTTGATGGCAAACATCATGACCGGGATTCGAACTCGCAGTCCTCTGGTCAAAGTGTCAGTGTCTTAGCCTGCAGAGCCACTTGGAGCCCGAACGTTGGCATATTGAAAATACAGTGGGTAGTTAATCCTCTCTCTCTCATCCTCTCAGAAAAAAATGATAGACGTTTTGCCATTTTTGTGCAGTTTTTCAAGCTTTTCACATGTTCTTTGGACCAAATTTTAATGAAACATTTGGTCTCATCCTCACCCCATGTGCTGCTGTGACTCATTTTTGGTTTATTTTTCCATTGCTTTTTCTTTTTCTGCTGTTTATTGAGTGACTATAGCTTGTCTCAATTTCCTGTACTTGATCTGAAAGTCTGGACCATCTAAAAAAAAGTGTTTTTACACTCAAATGAACCAAACAGCTGATCCAGACCAAGACCAAATCTTTTGCTCAGACCAAATGTTGTTCCTTTGTTCTGGACCGTGGTTTAAGGCATCTTTAAGCACCTACTATTTTGGTTTGGATTAAACTGAACAGTCTGAAGGTCTAGACCAAACAAGGTTGGTGTGAAAGCCTAAGACGATAAGAGCCCTTTGGCTAGACTCCTAACTCTGCATTTGCTAACAAATGTAACTGCATTATAACTGTAAGTCACTCTGGATGAGTAGTGATGGGAATTACGACTCTTTGAAGGGAATTGTCTCTTACAGCTCAATTAATGTCTATTATCTTATGGCTCTGTTCCTGCCCTTGTGGCTGTGTTTCTTAGGTTTACCTGTGAAATGATAACTAGGATAATGAAAGTGTATGATTTGGCTCAGATTCATATTTATCCAATTTAATTAAAATTAATCACATTGCTAGACAAACATTAGGGGTAATGCTCTGCAATGCAAAGCATTACAGTAATGTTATTACTTTTTTCCTGTAACTAAGCATTACAGTTAAATATAATCACATTACAGTTACTGACCTAATAAAAAATGTTACATTACTTGTCTTTCTTCAAGAGAACAATATTATTTAAGTGATTTATTAAAAAAACATTTAATGTAGTTCTAGTTTCTTGTCATCCATTGAAATGCTGTTGATGTAGCAGGTTTTCATTTGGCTACTGGCTGCTTAGTTTACTACTTATGAGCTCCTGATGTCCCATTTTTGATATAAAACATGACATGACATTTTGACCAGTCATGAAGTGACCCTCAGATAGCTCCTCCCTTTCAGCCAATCAAATGCTAGCATGCCTTAACATCATCTTGGAAACAGTACCTCAATCTGATTTATCTGCTTCAAAGTTAACATGAAGGAGGATAACCTTCTTTCCACCCAAAATATTGTTAGGGACATGTCCCCAGCATCCATATGCAAACCTACACTCATGCATACTTGAGTCTTTTCAATTATGATTCTTCATGGTGACTTTATATTGCTTGTGTGGTACAATATAAATATTTTTGGCCTCTTATGTACAACAGAAAGTGGTCATTACTTCTGCTCCTTACTTGTGTGCTTCTCTTCTCAGTGAACTCGCTTGGTATCAGTGATGAGCTCAAGCAGAAGCTTCAGGATGTCATGGTAGACAGGCACAAGCTAACCTTGGGGAAGACGCTCGGAGAGGGTGAGTGTGTAGAATCAGTGGAAAAACACATCTACCCAAAGAACTGGCCTCCTACTTAGACCCACCTTACCTTGTACATAACAGCTGACTCACTGAAAACACGTGCAAGTAGAGCTGGTCGATATGGCCAAAAATGTTATCACGATAAATTTTTCTATATTGATCAATCTCGATAATTATCACGATATTAAATTTTCTAACACTGTCATAGTTTTAAACAACATCTTTCTAAAAACATCAGACTAAATACATGAAATGTTACTATTTAAAATGTTAAATTGTTTATTGCCAGAACATAATATTGTAGCTTCACCGTTGAAAGAATGGACGAGAAAGACGTTTACAGTCGTCGCTTTATTGTTGAAACTTGCAATGATTGCTGTCAGCCGCAGCCCCTACAAAATAACAACAGGCTAGAGAGCCAAGCTAACAGGCTAATGCTAGCACTCAAGCTGACACACACACACACACACATGGTGAGCCCCTCTCCTTCTCACAGATGCTCGTCGCTCAGACACAATGACCTCATGCTCTCTCGCCCGGCGACACTACGCTCTCCCCCAATCACACGCTTGTCTAAACACAACAGTGCATTTTGGCGGCGCTGGTGAGGAGGAGCTAACAAGCTGCAGTGTTAGACTTCAGAACTCACTGTCAAGCTGCGTGAAATGTGAAATGGAAACGAAAGTTAATGCTTATCGAATTCTGTTGTCCCGGCTTATCATCGTCCTCGAGGGAAAAATTATCGTGAAAAAAAATCGATATCATTTTATCGCCCAGCACTACATTCAAGGATAAACAAGGCATTCATAGTAATTAGAATTCATGTTCAACTCAATTTTACTAATGTTATAAATGCAAATTACAACAATAACCTTTAAAATACAGTTCAACATCAAAACATTTTAATGTGGTGGAAAAGTTAGTTGTTGTTCATAATTTTAATAAAAAATGTAAACTCATATTTGATCATCTTTACACATAAAGTGCCATATTTGACGACTGATACTTGTGTTACATAACAATTTCAACAATTAACATAACTGAGACTTCACTGCAATTTGTTATGTATGCTTATGTGCGCAGGTGAGTTCGGCTCTGTTATGGAAGGCCTGCTGTCTCAAGAAGATTCTGTGCTCAAAGTGGCTGTCAAGACCATGAAGAGTAAGTCTACACACATGAAAGGCCATATTACAGTGCTGGCTTTTGTATGTCGCACTTTCTGATTAAAATAATGGCTGTTTTGTGTTCAGTTGCTATCTGCACGCGCACTGAAATGGAGGACTTTCTCAGAGAGGCAGCATGCATGAAGGAGTTTGACCACCAGAATGTCATGAGGCTGCTAGGTAAAACCACCACATCCTGCAAGCACAATGCTTTCAAAATGTTTTCTTCATGTAACGGTTTTGCCAGAATTGCTGTGGTTAGCTCCGCGGAAGCATGAAGATAAACATGATACAGAGTATTAAGTGTGTTGCTGTGTACACAGTTATGTGAAAGACGATCAAACTGTCTGATGAGGTAAATGAGCAATATGTGCCAAAATACACTAGAGAGTTACTGGTAATGCAATATGAGACCATTGTTTAGTCAAAAGAAGTGAAACTTGATGCACTTTTGCCTGTCAGAAAAACGTTGTTCTTATATCAGTATGCATCTGAAAGTATGTATCTTTGTGTGTGCGCCAGGAGTGTGTTTGCAGACTGTAGAGAGTGAAGGCTACCCATCTCCTGTAGTAATCCTGCCCTATATGAAGCACGGAGACCTGCACAGTTACCTGCTCTACTCAAGACTAGGAGACTGCCCTGTAGTGAGTATCTGTTCTTCTGGTCCTTGTGTGTTTAAGGTGGTGGTAAATTCAGGCTCCTGCAGAGGGTGCTGCACAAGGATGACCAGGCTATAAGTACGTGCAGGGTGTGTGACGGGATGCGTAGATTGAGAAGAGGTGAATGTCTCAATGTGTGGAAAATGTGTCACAAAGCAGATTCTTGCTTCAAGAAGTCAACGCAGGTCTCTCACAACTGATTTCTGAAAGAACAACCCACAGGGCACTGCATACCATGAACATATGGAGCAGAGTGGCACACAAGAGGCCTTCGCCTTTGTGTGCCAGCAACAATTTTGAGAATTTCCTGTAGACTTTTGCCACTGCTGGTAGACCAGTATGACTGTACGTTTCCAGTCAAATTCAGCTACTTCCTTGACAATAAGGCCTTTGGCACTACCAAATGTAATCACTCCTTTTAGTTAATCATTAACATCTGCTTAGTGACATTGAGACATTCACTGCATTGTATCAATCTGTGAATTCTGTTGCACATCCTGCGGGTATTTATAACCTGATCACCCTTGTGCAGTGCCATCTGCAGTAGTCTGAAGTTACTACCACATTAAACCGGCAAGGTGACTAATTTTTTTTGTCATTTTATACACAATGGATAGCCAGTCCTGGCCCAGTAGCTGTACCACTTTATTTAATGTTGGAGCTAAATTGTCTTGGGTGGTAAATCTCCAAGACCAGGATTGGGCACCTCTGATGTACTAAACCTAGACCCACAGGAGTCTGATGTAGTAAACACGCATGTCACCCATGGCATCCAGTCATGAAATTCGGCTACTAGAGGCACACTTGGCACACATGGATTATGGATTATGTTTTGTTGTCCATTTATGATCACTTAAGACTACCATTGCTTGCTTGTACACTTGTGTCCTGTGGAGCATCCGTACACACACATAAACACTCTCTCTCAGACAAAGTATTACTGTAGGAGAAGAAGATACAAAGAGATCAAAAGCGGAAAGAAGTCAAAGGTCATCTTTCCCCAAGCAGATAAGCACTTCAGGATGAAACCTGGATGCCACATCTGTCCTCAAAGCATTTCATACATATTCCAGACAAATGCAGCATGATGCCAATGAATCCGAAAAGCATCTTACATGTGTCCCTCCAACACACAAAAGCCATCTGTGACGACATCTCACTTTAAGCCTTTAGTCCATTGAAGTGACTTTAAATATGATGGTTGAATTTAATACAGTAATCTTTTCCACATAATGCTCATGTAATATACAAAATCATATCAGAATATTATGTCCTCCTACCTAATAGTGGGAATCATCACACTGAGCTAAGATGACACTAGTGAGACATTGTAGCATGAGCTGTATTAGAAGTCACTTGTGTGCATTCCAACTGTAGAAGAGTACTCATTGTTCCCCTCTGGCATCAGTGGCCCGTGGGGCACCACTGTTGTACATTGAGTGCCTCCCAATGGCATGAGATGTCCATTCTTAGTACTAGAACATCTCACAAAATTAGCCATTTCTGAGATTCTACCATCCTTCACCTGGTACCCTGTTAACATGTCACATCATCAGTCAAATCACATCCTTTGCACATGATCCTTTTGTAATCTGCTACCACTGACTGGTGTGCTTACATATTTATATGAGTTGATTCCAAACCAGGGCTGGTCATAATATTCATAATATGTGCACATTTATAATCAAGCAAATTCAATGCATCCGGCCAATTTCCACCCTGTTTGATTTTGGATGCTTGTTTTAGAAATATGACCTTACAAATATCTGACCCCGCCAGGGAAAACCAGGCCAAAGTCACTGGGCAACTTATTGAGATATCGTGTCAATATCGTGTCACTCACATTAGCGACAAAACTTTGCCACTCAGTATTATTGCTGTAAATGAAAGATAACAGTCTCAGATATCTATCGTAGTACATATTTTGATCAAAAACAAAACTTAAATTGACAAAAAAAGTTGTTTTGAAAAAAATTATTTTGAAAAATAAGAATGACTTTGACCTGGTTTTCCCTGGTGGGGTCACGTATGACTTCAATTCACAAATCTACATTATACCGTAAGCTATTCACAAACACACGACATGTGCTTTGCTATGGCACACTGATGCGTTTGAGCAGTTGTCTTGCTTTTATCAGCTCCATTATGTTCCAATACATTTTTTGTCCAGATCCACATCCCTCCAGAGTTGAGAAATACATTTGTTATTGTAGCAAAAGTTCCTGGAATATTTTGGTGGATTTTTTTTTTGTGAAATATGAAAGCGTCAAGGTCCTGCTGGAACACATTGTACTTTAAGATGGACATGCATTGCTATCCATTGTACACATTGTACTGCCTAAGTACTCTAGTGCCCTCTAATGTACAGATGGTAAAGTAGGAAGGAGTGCTATATTGACTCATTCAGTCTAAAAGGGATTAAAGAGGAATTCTACAGATTTTTCAATACTAAAAATGGGCTTTGATTTTGATACTAGCTGAACATTGTAATAATCTTTTTACCAATCTTTTGGTAATCTTTTATATAAAAATTCTCTCCTAGTAAATTTTAAAAAAGGTAACTATTATAATTAAGTAAAAAAGGTGAACTGTCATATTTTTATATTCATTACATGTAAAGTGAAGCATTTTTATTTAATGTTGAGCAAATCCAGAAGGTGAAATTATTAGGATATTTAATTTACAGTTTAAGAAAATTATTATTTAAAGAATATCATTGTTTTGTACAAAAAGGTCTGAAATGTGTTACTTCATGTGTAATAAATGTAAAATATATTACAGTTTACTTTTTAAAATTCAATTAAAATATTCTAATTTTAGAAAATACACTGTTGTTGTTTTTTTTTCATTAATATTTATTTTTTTCATTTAAATATTTAATTTAATTTAAAAATATTTTTATATCTGTTTTTGTCTGTTATTCAGTATCTACCCTCTCAGATGCTGGTGAAGTTTATGACCGACATTGCAAGAGGAATGGAGTATCTCAGCAGCAAGAACTTCATACACAGAGACTTGGCCGCACGTAACTGCATGTGAGTACAACAAACATGCATTTTAGGCCACAAATATTTCCATATGTATTATTTATATATGTACGCACCATTGAATTTGAAATTTGACTTCAGCACTTATACCCATCCATGCGATGAAACACTAACACACACCTCTTTATAGTAATCTGTATGTTTGCTTATGTATTGTGTATTCTGTAATTGTAGGCACATTGTCTATATTACTTGTCCCTGTACAGTCAGTGTATACTGTTATGGATTATTGTATTGTCTGAATTATATGTACAGAAACTCTGTATAACACTAGTGAAACACCAATGGCCAGAAAAATTCATTGTGTGTATCAACATCCTTGGCCAATAAATCTGATTCTGATCTACAACATATTCATCAATCTGAAGAACCATGCAAAGAACCCTTAGTCATGCATTGGGTTCTTTAAGTGTACATGGTGCTACATACAACCATATTCTTTACTAAAGAACCCTTGAAGAAGCATCTTTTTAAGACTGTAGTATGTCAGTTTTCTTAGATACCCACTAACAAAGCACGCTTTTTGTTTCTCAGGCTAAACGAGAACATGAATGTGTGTGTTGCTGACTTTGGTCTTTCTAAGAAGATTTACAATGGAGACTATTATAGACAAGGCCGGATCTCAAAAATGCCAGTCAAATGGATTGCAATCGAAAGCCTGGCAGACAGAGTTTACACCACCAAGAGCGATGTGGTAAGCCGCCCTTGTGTGTGTTTGTGTGTGTGTGTGTGTGTGCGTGTGTGTGTGTGTGTGTGTGTGTAAGTGTGTAAACCCTAATTTCTGTGCACTCTGGCTGGACAGCAGTACAAGGATTTAAAAGTTAAAATACTCACATGTGGTTTTAGTCTTAACTGAGTAAGTACTGTGTTTCTATAACATAAGAAAATTGTTGCTGTATTCAAAAACAGTGTATATACTGTAGTTTAAGCTTAAGTATTTTAAGTTACATTTAGTAGTTTTATTAAATATTTCAAGTATTTGGCAATAATAATACAGTATTAAATGATTAATGTTAGAATTACTTATTACAAGTACAGTGGTAACCCTACTTACGAGTTTAATCCGTGCAGGAGCCGAGCTCGTTAGCTGGTTTGCTCGTTAGCTGGATGCATTTTCCCCATGAGAATACATGTAAAACTGATTAATCCGTGTCAGCCGGCCAATATACAGTATACTTTAATATGCTAAATAATGTGTTTATATGGGTTTTTAAAACATAAATGAGACGACGACGGCGCTCGTGTAGGCTGGCCGCTAATGAGAGGGAGACCGACGGTGCTCGTGTAGGCTGGCGGTTGCATGGTTACACTTATCATATGAAAAGTAAAAGTAAAATGTATCTAACTTTCTTCTTCACTACCTTTTGCTGCCTTAGCATCGCTTTCACTAGCACTTTCACTTTCACTGGACAGCAGTCAAAGGTAATGACTGACGTCTTCTTCTACGGTAGCATCTAGGAGATGCTACGACCGCAGCGCCCCTAGCGGTTTGGCATACTTGAAGAAATTTACGCTACTCGTTAACTGGAATTTTATTCGTTACCTGGAACAAAAATATTTCGAGATTTCGACTCGTTACCTGGAATACTCGTTAGTAGGGATGCTCGTAAGTAGGGTTACCACTGTATCTGTAATTTGTTGTGTTATGTGTTGTGTGAAGAAATGCTAATACTACTTTTATCTTTATTAAGTGGTCCTTTGGTGTAACGATGTGGGAGATAGCAACGCGTGGTCAGACTCCGTACCCTGGGGTGGAAAACAGTGAGATCTATGATTACCTGAGGCAGGGCAACCGCCTCAAACAACCGCCTGACTGCTTGGACAGCATGTAAGTTTGCTTGGCTGTTCACATTCCGCAAAGCGGTTGTGTCTCTTTGCAGCCATGTTCAAAAAATTTGAGGTTACATGCAATGGTACTTGAAAGGTTGTGCACCCTTTCTCTATATTTCTACACAAATATAACATAAAACATCATCAGATGTCCTAAATGTAGAAAACTAGAACCAAGGTAAACAAATGAGACAAATACTTGACCATTATTTATATACATATTACATATTTGATAATCTATTTTGTGATGAAAAGGATCCAAGAATTATATCTGTGATGGGGAAAAAAGTATGTGAACCAAGTATGTGCATCAAAATGTTTACAGTAACTGTTGACTTGGCCATTGCAAAACTAACTTTATTCTTCTTGAACTCTTTGGTCAGTTCATGGACATATGTTGTGATATTTTCCTCTTTGCTAAAATCATTCAGAATTCATCATTCTATTAATGAGGACAAGCCATCCTGGCTCAGAGACAGCAAAACAAGCCCAAACCATGATACTACCACCACCATGTTTCACACATGGGATAAGCTTCATATGTTGGAATGCACATCCTTTCTTCTGACATTTTGGTCTCAACAAAGCATTTTTCCAGGCAGCATATTATTACTGGACAGCAGTGTCTTCTCCTTGCAATCCTGCCATGCACACCACTGTTGTTCAATATTCTCCTGGCAGTAAACTCATGAACTTTAACATTAACCAGTGAGAACAAGGCCTTTAGTTGCTTAGAATTTACCATGTTCCTCTGTGACATCACTTGAAATATCGCAAATTAGAATTGCGAATAAAAATGTGCTTAATGGAAACACGACAATTTTGAAAAAACTCACGTTTTTCGATAAAAGTCTTTTGCGCTGAGATGAGGTGGTTTTTCAGTCGTATCCAAATTGGTTTATATCGCAAAAGTGTGATGGAAACACTCGAACGGGCTTTTTTCGCATCAAGGGAGTCACGTGATCAACAACCGGACGTTTCTATTGGCGAAAAAGACGATGAAGAAGACAACAACAGAAAGTAAGAGGAT
>BRDA01002354.1:0-15000 GCA_036984385.1 Crenuchus spilurus
TATATATATATATATATATTACGTGTTTTTTTTTTGTCCAAAATGTTTAAATACTGCCTTAAATGCATTGTATATATGGAGAATTAATGTGTTTACAGTCATACATATTACAAATTCATTAACCCCAACTAAAGGGAGGACCCTGGGTCACTGAACGCACCCAATAAAAAAGATTTGTCAGGGTATTGAAACTGGGAATACTCTTAAGTAAAACTGTCATACAGTAGTAATTCTGCAAATTTAAAAACTGGGATATATTATATATTGACCTAAAAAGAATCCAATTAAACAAATAGCACAAAGTTATTATAATTGATATTTATCATTTGGAAAATGAACTAATACTATACAAGGTATTTTTAAGACTAGGTAATGATAATGAATGCATGCAGCAGGGTCTCAGCATCTTTAAAATAAGTAAATCTTTAAATATAACACTTATGCCTCGAAGTGCTTTACAATAAACATAATTTTTCATAATAATTGTTTTCTTCTCTCTTTACTGAGGAAAAGGCCGCTGAAGGTATTCGATGGCTGTTTCACCTGCAGACCACAACTGACCACCCGCGCTGCTACACTCTAATGCTACTACATTTACTGCATGTTACATTTAACTAAGGATGTAAATCTCTACCAGTATCAGTAGTTTGATCAGAGGAGGATGGATCCCCTTTGTGAGTCTGGTTCCTCCCAAGGTTTCTTCCTCCAGCCTTGAGGGAGTTTTTCCTTGCCACTGTCGCCTCGGCTTGCTCACATTGGGCTTAGAATCAAAATGTTTGATACTGATTATGTAAAGCTGCTTTGTGACAATGTCCATTGTAAAAAGCGCTATATAAATAAATTTTGATTGATTGATTGATTTCAGTCAGGGATTAAGAGTTAGGCCTCTTTACAACAAACGTATTGGGTCTTAAACTTTACGGTGCTACAACGTTCGCGGTTGTTGTTTATTTACTGTAATCTCTGGGCTCACCGGAGTCGAGTCCTGCTGTCTCTTCATGCTCTCTTATAATAAACCTCTTTATTTATTCTCCTTTCACCTCTATGAGTTTCATCATCTCTCTTCCTTTTGTCTTTTCTTTTCTGTGCTCCAGATTTGTGCCTACTAGCCATTTTCATCTGTCACCAATCTAGATCACGTCGGAACAGAAATATAAAATTCAGGCTACTGTGCGCCCGCAGTAATTCAGGATCAAACCAATTTTCTGGGGGGGTACGCAGTTAAAGGAAAAATATAAAGATAAGCAAAAAATAAATATTTTTTAGTTATTGAGCTGATTTTAAGGCCAAAATTTTATATTAATCAAACAATTCAAGATTACATTAAAAATGATAGAATTATAATACAAAATTAATTTTCTCTTTTATGGGGCCCCCCCTGAGCCTGAGGCCCGGGACAACAGACCCGGTTGTCCCCCCCTGTCTACGGCCTTGTGTGTGATGTTATATGTGTGATGTTATATTTGTCATGTTATATGTGTGATGTTTTGTGTGTGATATATTTGTGATGTTATGTTTGTGATGTTATATGTGTGATGTTAGATGTGTGATGTTAGATGTGTGATGTTATGTTTGTGATGTTATATGTGTGATGCTATGTTTGTGATGTTATATGTGTGCTGTTATATTTGTGATAATATGTTTGATGGTATATATGTGATGTTATATGTGTGTTGTTGTTTGTGATGTTATATTTGTGATGTTATATTTGTCATGTTATGTGTGTGATGTTATGTGTGTGATGTTATGTGTGTGAAGTTGTGTGTGTGAAGTTGTGTGTGTGATGTTATGTGTGTGTTGTTATGTGTGTGTTGTTATGTGTGTGTTGTTATGTGTGTGATGTTATGTGTGTGATGTTATGTGTGTGATGTTATGTGTGTGATGTTAGATGTGTGTGATGTTATGTGTGTGATGTTATGTGTGTGATGTTGTGTGTGTGATGTTGTGTGTGTGATGTTGTGTGTGTGATGTTATGTGTGTGCTGTTATATGTGTGCTGTTATGTGTGATATTTGTGCTGTTATATTTGTGATAATATGTTTGATGTTATGTGTGTGATGTTATGTGTGTGATGTTATGTGTGATGTTATGTGTGTGATGTTATGTGTGTGATGTTAGATGTGTGTGATGTTAGATGTGTGTGATGTTATGTGTGTGATGTTGTGTGTGTGATGTTAGATGTGTGTGATGTTAGATGTGTGTGATGTTAGATGTGTGTGATGTTATGTGTGTGCTGTTATGTGTGATATTTGTGCTGTTATATTTGTGATAATATGTTTGATGTTATGTGTGTGATGTTATGTGTGTGATGTTATATGTGTGATGTTATATGTGTGATGTTGTTTGTGATGGTATATTTGTGATGGTATATGTGTAATGCAGTGGCGGATGCTGGTCTTTCAAGGAGGGGAAGCTCAATATCGGGCTACATCATAAAATGTGTTGGTTTATTTATACGTAAATTCTACCCTCCATTCCTTTTCAAGAAAATGATCTGTGATCCTGTTGTACCAACAAGGCGTCTTTTCCAGGGACTTGACTAGTGTCCTCTCAATGGCCAGTAGAGCTATGCTGCTCAAACGGCCTTGGCTCATGGTGTTGCGGGTGTAAGACTTGAGCCGCTTTAAACAGGAGAAGCTCTTTACACCTGTTAGCTCGCTAGCTGGGACTGGCGCGAGGCTAGTGTGAAGTGTGTCTCCCTGTCAGTGCTTTGTGACGGTGGAGAGGCTCAGCAGCACCCGCTGGCCAGAAACTTTGATAGAAGTCAGAAGGAGTGATAGAAGTCAGTCTCCAAACACAAGCAGCTACAAAAAAACCACCAGAAATAGAAGCTCGATTTGTCGCTAGTTGTTATTAACAAAGAAAATGCCACTAATAGCACTTTTCCACCAAAATAACTCTGGTTCTTGAACTGGTGCCGTTCGGGCTTATGAGAACCTCGGTGCTTTTTAGTGAACCAGCCCGCGTTTCCACTAGTTGAACCAAAGATACGTCACGGTGTACGTCATCAACAAAGCGGAATTATAAACAGATGCCAGAGCGCATCGACTACATGCGAGCATTTATTTGTGTTCTTGGTACAAATGCTTGTTTCACTTCACAAGTCAAATCTGGAGCCGGTACATTTCCTCGTCCAGCTCCACTGTGCGATAGCTCCTTTTTAGAATCTCTGTAGTCCTTTTTTAGCTTCTTTAGCTAATCTATCACTTGCTCTCTTAAACGAACAAAACCTGCCCGAGCTAAATCCTCCACAGAGTTTCTCCTTTCTACTACTCCCCTCAAGTTTCTCCTGAAACTCCGGAGAACACCAAATACATAAAAACTGAGTTTCTTCAGTGGACCACTGTACGCTACGAGTCGCCTCAGTGCGCAGGCGCGTTTGGTTCGCACTGAAAAACCAAGTATTTTTTGGTTCCCGCTTCGAACGAACGTTCCTGGTTCGGGCTGGTATTTTTGTTGGTGGAAACGCGCCGAACGGTTCAAAATTAGGTTCTTGAACCAGAACGGTGCCGGTTCCGTGTTGGTGGAAAAGCGCTATAAGATGATTAGGAAAGTCTTCGGTTCAACTCAGAAGAGAATTAAAATTTAAAAAATGCTCCCATGGATGTTTACACCAAAAGATCGCCGATTCGCTCATTTAGCTGTCAATCAAAAAGGGATTCAGCCTCAGACACATCATCCAATCATCATGCAGAAGCTGAGCATCCGGGCCAGCCGAGGCCAGCCCACTGCCACATAGACCCCCAGAGACGCTGAGCATCTGATGGGTGGGACAAAGCCCAGCGTTTATCCAATGACTCGTCTCGTTTCGCTGCACGCTTTGCTTTGCCATTGAACTCTGTTTAAAGCGCTGTGAAGCTGCAGGAATGAGTGAGAGGAAAACCGCGTCGTTACCAGTGATAAGAAGCTGATTCTGAACAAAAGTTGAGCGCGTTGTAGCGCATATTTAGTCAATGACATGTACACACAACAGTATATTATTGATCACTTATTTTTTGACATTTTAGGGGAAACTGAGCTTCCCTTGCAGTCTTAGAGCAATCGCCTCTGGTGTAATGTTATATGTGTGATGTTATGTGTGTGATGTTATGTGTGTGATGTTGTTTATGTAATGTTATGTGTGTGATGTCATGTGTGTGATGTTAGATAATGTTATGTGTGATGTTGTTTATGTAATGTTGTGTGTGTGATGTTGTGTGTGTGATGTTGTGTGTGTAATGTTGTGTGTGTAATGTTGTGTGTGTGATGTCGTGTGTGTGATGTCATGTGTGTGATGTTTGATAATGTTATATGTGTGATGTTGTTTATGTAATGTTGTGTGTGTGATGTGTGTGATGTTGTGTGTGTGATGTTGTGTGTGTGATGTTATGTTTGTGATGTTGTACGTAATGTCATGTGTGTGATGTCATGTGTGTGATGTCAGATAATGTTATATGTGTGATGTTGTGTGTGTGATGTTGTGTGTGTGATGTTGTGTGTGATGTTGTGTGTGTGATGTTGTGTGTGATGTCATGTGTGTGATGTTGTTTGTGATGTTGTGTGTGATGTCATGTGTGTGATGTCATGTGTGTGATGTCAGATGTGTGATGTCAGATGTGTGATCTTTCTGTCTCTAACATGCAGTGAGTTAGGAATGTGGTTGACGTTTCTCCTTTGTTTAGAGATGACCTGGGCAGAAGCTCTGCAGGTGTACAGCCATATGAGCACATACCTCCGCTGATCTTCCACCTCTGTTTGACCTCCTCTGATCCCACAGGAAATGCTTTGGCTTAGGTACCTCATAGGGAGGCTTCAACCTCCACCAAACAAGATAGTGAATCACTGGAAAGGTCCACGTGACTGAAAAGAGAAAGAACTCCCAAAAAAGAAGGCCAGTGTTCATCAGTCTTGGCTTTTCACCAACAATAGTACAATTTAAGCAGCTTCTAGTGCTCACATGCTTATCTAATGCTCTGTATGTAAGACGATCTGATGTTAGATCAGGCCAGTGAGCAGGTCTGTGTCATAACTGTGTTTTATCTGCTCAGTGGTTAATCTGAGTGAAGAGGGTGAGCCCGTTTGTCAAACACAAACAATGACCTGGCTATACTTTAACACACGGCCGGGCCTCTTACTGCTCTATCACATTCTCAGAGGCACTTAAGAGGGCAACGTGACAGAGACGGGGAGGGAGCTCGGCCGATAACACAGTACTGCAATTTTACACCACAGTCACATGAAGAACACCCCCAAGGCCTGCGTCTGGAATCTACACTTCATTCATGGAGGACATTTCAACAAAGAGGCTTTTTCTCTTGTTTTCATCACAAAGTTCAGGTCCATCAGAGCCGCCCGTTCACCCCAAAAACTCCATAAACCACAAGCTTCAGCTGACTTTTTACTGTCCTATCAAGTACATCACTGACAGCAACGACATTAACAGTAGTGTAGAAAATAAACATCATCACTAAGAGCTGAAATCAATAAACCAATGATGCATCACATTGTACACGGTCATTTCAGGAAGTGGTTAAAAAAGCTCTGACATTATTCAGCAGACTGACAAGTGCAGATAAGCCGTGTAAGAAACCAGTCCTGCTCAGGAGAATATTACAAAGCCTGCCAAAGTCAAAACTGTGCCCTTTGAAAAAAATAAGATACCCCAAAGCTACAGTATGTAAACACCATGAAACAAACAGATTTGATTAGAAGGAATGTAAAGCTATTCTCTCATTTAGAAATTCTGTAAAATCACATTTACAAGTTTTGCTTCAGCCATAGTAGATAGTTGTTCGTCATCTTTCGCGCGATTTCAAAGTCGGTGGGCCAGATGTTGAACATGAGGGCGCCGTGGAACCCGCCCTGGTAGTGTTCATGTGTGACATCCACCCCAGCTTGGCGCAAGCGCGTGACGTACATCATCCCGTCGTCCCGCAGCACGTCGTACTCACACGTCAGCACGTAGGCCTTGGGCAGCGGCCGCAGCACAGCATCGGGCACCAGCAGGGGTGAAGCCCGTGGGTCTGCAAAGGTCTGGGCTGGGTTGCTGGAGTGCTCGGGTGTCTCGCCCGCCGCTATAGGCGGCATGCTGTAATTGTATGCCCGGCGGTATGATTCGGGCAGAAGGGTGCTCCAGTTGACAAACTTCAGCAGCGCGGCTGATTCGGGGCTGTTGTGGCTGTTGGACATCATGGCCCAAAAGAGAGACTTGTCGCTGGTGAAGTACTCACTCCAGAAACGTACCATGAGTGTACGGGTCAGGATGGGCATGTACTGGTTCTGCTGGTAGGAAGGGGTGTTGAGGTCCAAGGCCTGCATGACTGGGTAGATCAAGGCCTGGACCTTCAGCTTCACATGATGCTCTGGGTCCAACTGCAACTGGTGTCAGACACACACACACACACACACCAGGAATAAATACACACTTTGTTACTGAGACACTGGAGACATGAGGACAGATTTGTCTTTGACATTTCATTCATTAACAGAGAAGATTTAAAAAACTCCTCTCATCACCAATTTATTACATCAGATCCACAGATTGTGCTGCTGAGGGTGACGTGGGACAGTGTCACCACCTTTTAGCTCAGTTTTAGTGTCTCGTTTATAGACTTTTTGTATTGTGGTATGTTGTAGTAAACATGCACTTTGCACATCACAGGAACATTGTGGATTCACTACAGAGACATCCGTCCTTAAACATCTTCAATAAACACTTCAGTTAACAGCCGAACTGATGCTGAGCAGATAAAAGATAAAATATCTTGTGTTCTTACTGCCTGACATCAGATAAAAGTCAGACGTAAGAAACACAGTTTTTTATTTTCCATAATGTTACATAAATATGATAATAATACACATAAAGAATTGACATTATTTTCTTTTCATCTGAGCTGATAAAGCTGTTATAATCAGTGTTATTGTTTCGCTCACACTGCATCTCACCTGTTGTGTCATTGCGGCTGCCAGGTTGCCACCTGCACTGTCCCCAGACACAGCCACCCGCTCTGGGTCCACTTTGTATCTGTCCAGGACATCTGCCTGGAAGAAATGCTTGACCACATGGTACGAATCCTCAAACTGGACGGGGAAGTAATACGCTGGGGCAAGACGATACCTGCACAAAGGTATGATTGTTCAGTAGCTCCTCCATTGCATAGTAAACACTTAGGCCTTCAGTGTGAGGGTCCCGTAAGTCTGACAAAACCATGTAAATAAGTAAACACAAGCTGCTGTCTACAGGGTTTAATAAACTGAAGGGTTTCCTACAAACACGTCTTATCTTTAAAGGCTCTGATTCATTTACACACCTTAATAATTAAAGAACACAAACAGACTGCACAATATGCACATTCTTTTAAAAAACCTACTTAAGTACAGTCTTGTGCAAAATTTTGGAAAACTGCATCCTGTAAGGAACAAAATGACATCTAACAAAGCTAAATAATGTGTGAGGAGGGAAGAGAGCAGCCGGGCATCCAAACGTAGCTTTACTGTTCATGTTGTGGTCAAATCAATGACAGAGATACCTAGCTTACATTAGCTTGTAAGAGTAACTCAGTAAAACATAATTTCAGTAGGGATGTCTCAGCACCTTGTTTGGCTGAATGACAGACTTGGAGGATATTCACAGAAAAAAATGTGTACCTAATTTAGTTAATCTGATCTTTCATATGAATTCATTATATTAGATTAGATTAGATTAAACTTGTTGTCAGTGTGATTGCACACAACAGAATTTGACCTCCACATATAACTCATCAGTGCAGTGAAACACACACACTAGTGAACACACTGGGCTGTGAGAACATGTGTCCGAATCGGTGGGCAGACCAATCCATGGCGCCTGGGGAGCAGCTGGGAGTTAGGTGCCTTGCTCAAGGTGATCAAACCAGCGAGCTTCCCATCACAAGACTGGAAATTGTATGAAACATTGAGACATAAAAATCACAGATGATCTCCTGTGAAAGCTCGAGAACCTCATGTAATTTTAATCCAATCAGAATAGAGCTGTTGTAATTGTGGGTGATGGGTGAAGAGAGGCGAATGCAGATATGGAGCAGACTTTATGAAGGTTTATTGAATGAAAAAGACAAACAAATAACAGCACAAGGGCTGAAAACTTACACTAACTGAGACAATAACTAAGACTAGAAAACAAAGATGAACAGTACAGGAGCAACTGAGGACATACCTTAATTTGAAACACTGAACAGGAACTAGAGAACACTGCACGATGACATGAAGACCTTAAACAACTTAACCAAACAAAGTGCAATACACAACTAACAACAAACAATGACCAACAACCAAGACACTGACAAACAGGGTATTTAAAGACTGGGACTGATTGACTGAAACATGAGACACCTGTACATAATGAACACAATGATCACATGACACGACAGGAAATACCTTAAAAGGACATGTAACACATGACTAAACCACAAGAGGGAGACAGAAACACAGAACAGGAAAGGGCTGGGACAGGGTAGACCTAACAAGAGCTTTAGACTATCTATAAGACATAAGATATCAGCATGGGCTGCCTACACATTTGTACCTGACTGGACGTTATTTAACCAAGAGATTCTGGAAATATGGTCAATTTGATGCATAAAAAGATCCAGAAAATAGAGTAGTTTCCCATGATTCTCTGCTGTATAACTCAGATGCTGAATTTGAGCAATTACACTCCTAACACTTATAGAATTACCACAGTTAATTACATCAGTTAATTACATCAATTAATTACCACAGTTAATTATTATAGTTAATTAGATAGACAGATAGACAGATAAATAGATAGATAGATAGATAGATAGATAGATAGATAGATAGATAGATAGATAGATAGATAGATAGATAGATAGATAGATAGATAGATAGAGTTTTATTGATCTGTAGTAGGTTCCTTCAGGGAAATTAAGGAAAGGAAATTAGGACATTATTTTAATTAATTACTACAGTTAATTACAAGTTTACTGCTTTGGCAGCTTTAGTGTCTAAAATTAAAATCACAAATCAGACGAGTGTACCAGTGGAACGCCTGAATGACACTTTTGGCTTGGAGTGAGAGGGACGTGTCAAAAAGAGGCAGATCCCAGGCTTACTGTAGCATGCCGTGTAGTCTGGCCGAGGCGGCCCACCGACACAGTATAATACTCATTACACACTGTTTGTACAGGACAGCTGAGAGGATCTGTACTGGAGCTGCCAGACCGGTGGCAAAAGAAGAGCCGGTACAGTTCAGCACTGATATGATAACACCGACATGTTTTAACCAATCAGAAGCTTTGTTAAAGCCAGTTTGGGTTCAGTCAAAGGTCATCAGAGTTAGGCTACTTATACAAGATGACCTCCTTCTTACAAACCACCATAAAAATAGCTTAAAACCACATCATCAGGAGAATAAAGAACAGGAACATCGTTGTTTTGATAGAGAAACAAGACATGACATAATACTCACTCTACAGAAACAACCACCGCATTGAGCTCAGTAACCATCTGTCTGGCCAGCAGATCATAGGGTCCCATTTCTGCAGAACGAGAAACAGACAAAGCTGAGCACTGGCAAAGGTTTTATTAGCCATCTAAGCGTATTATTTAAACCTATTTACACTCACACTCAAAAAGAAAATGAAACGTCACTTTTATTTAGGAGCTGTTTGTTTCTCAGAGCTCATTATAAACCCACTAAAGCTGCTGTGCCAGATACTCAGCCTTCTGTGTTAGGAAGGTGAGGTAATAACAAAATGACTGATTAAGAGTGTTTATTCAGCTTCTTTATACACTAATATCTCCTACTGTAGTGTACGCATGATATTCTTATATCCCATGATGCCTTGTGTAAAATATGAGGTAAAAGAGTAAACAGCTGTACTAAAGCCTTTCAGATCACTGTGACATGAAAAGTGGTGACACTGTCCTACCTCAGCCATCTACCGGAAGACTGAGTATATGCAGCAGCAGAGTCTGTGAATTTTTTAATCCGAGTCTGGAAATGATGAGAAAAGTATTTTCTTCTGAAATAAAAGGATGTTGCCACAGAAAACTTTGCGTAGTAAAATTAATAGAAGTTACAAATCTTGTTAATAAGTATGTTTGTGCTTATGTCACATGAATAAACACAACTAAACAAAAATTATTATTTTTATGTTAATCAATGCCAAACAAAATGCCTCGGATGATGATTACAACCCTAAATCAGAAAACGTTTGGACAGTAATTCATTTAACACTTTGTAATGTTGTCATTCAGCTGCTTGTGGTGAACATAAGACGAGTGTGTTACACAGTAAAGGTGTGAGTGGTGTTAGTGACTGTAAGTCTGTACTGTAGTGATGATAAAGCTTTACTAAAGTCAGCTCTGTTCCATGTGCTTCTATCAGATAGAGATGAGTGATGCTTGTTGATGCAGTGCTGTCTGAGGGGTCAGAGGTCACTGCTGTTCACTGTAGGCTTGTGTCCTTTACTCACTGAAATTCCTCCAGATTCCTCATGTCGTTTAGTGATGTTATGACTGTAGAGCAGAAACATGTGCATCACTTCAGTCTTTCAGGGACTTTGTTTATAAACATTTCAGTCATTTTCTCTGAAACTGGAGATCAGCTGCTCATCTCTGGTCCATAAAAAGACTTATTTTGGGTTTATATTGTAAGACAATGTAAGAAATACTGTGTTTGTTTTTATTTGTATTTATTTATTATTGTTATTTATTATTATTATTATTATTATTATTATTATTATTATTATTATTATTATTATTTTATTATTATTATTATTATTATTATTATTATTTATTATTATTATTATTAATTCTTTTACTAATTCTACTAACTCTTTGAAAGTTATCTGCATGTTGAAGTTTGTTTTGAGTACCAGTAGTGGGGTGTTTACAGGTGGGGCTAATACACTGCAACACAATAGTGCGAGGCTGTTTTTATGGGATTACTACTTAAGCAATTTGTCACCCATGACTCACGGGGAGATATGATAACTTAATCATGTATCTTCATCCACAGCTTTGTCTGGTTGAGACACACAGCAACTAGTTAAGTTATCTGAAATAGTGAACTGGGACCTGTTATGATTCTGGTTTCTGGACAGACTGAACTGATGCTGGTGAATAATAGTGATGTGATTTTACACCACAGAAGTGAAGAGTGACTTCAGATGTCTTGAAGGGAACTTGAAGCAGTAAAAATACGCTCTGTGACTCGTCTGGCACAGGTTTAACGTGGGGTCCTTCCAATCCGTATGACACTGACAGCAGCTTGACCGGACAGCGTGACACCAACGTCTGATCACGTTACCAATGTTATGTCAGCCATCTAACGGCTGGTCACCGAGGGTCACCACCGTCAGGATGTATGCCTAACAGTTTCACCAGATGGTATAGTTTTGTTCTCACAAACAGGACCATCAGATTATGAAAATGATGCAAATTAAGATAAGGATGATATTTCGGCTGTCGTTTACTAACTTTTCTATTATTTTGCAGATATTTAAGTTCTAATTTGTGATGCATCATGTACTGAAAACAGTTTTTTATAAATCATTTATTAAAACTTAATACTTTCAGTTATACTTTTAATTCTTTACTGAAATATGTTACACAGCTGGTCAGAGATACAACTGTTAGCATGTCACTGCTGTCCTATGAAAACCACGTATTTCCACATTATAACACAATATACAACACTAATGTTCATGTGTTCCTCTTTATGCAGCTCAATCAGCTGTGTTAGATTAGCTCTGCAAGATCAAGCAAAGTATGCCAATCATGCTAAATAAGTGAGCAGTCAGCTGTATCAGAGTGTAAACCATCATCATGTGTAAAGGACGTGATGTGACTGGTGCTGATGATAATAGTGTAGCTGTTGGAAACATGGTGGAGGTAGTATCTCACACACCACTAACTGTGTGATGTTCTAGAGCTGCTGTAGTGAAGCTGTGCTGAGAACTGAGAATGAACAGTGGTGCCATTAATGCCAGAGAATGACAATGACAAGTCCAGCGACTGGTACTCAGTCAACACACCACAGTGGACCAGTTAACCTTTATTATGGAAAGGGAAGGGTCAGATCACCACTGAGTGAAGGGTGGTTATTCCCACTATTAGAGAGGTGGTCATAATATTCAGTGTTTAGCAGCTAAAGTGATGTTATGAGTGGGACAGGACTCACTAGAGCTGCCCAGGCACCATCCTCCTCCATGCAGATAGATAATGGCTCTCCTCTTCTCTCCAGTTCCCGTCTCTTGTTTGGGCTGATACACCAACACCTCCACGCCATCGAAAAGCTCATCTGACACCTGCACCCGCTCGTCCGACACCGTTACTACCCGCTCTGCAAATGTGATGAACATCATCACGCCCATGTAGTCCTTCAGGCCTAAGAGCTCACTGAAATCCGCCTAGAGGGAGACAGGAGGACAGAAGGAAGAGAGATGGTTTGGCTTGAGCGGGATTGGAACGTCACTTCACCCTCCATGTGACATGAGCAGGCTTGGGATTGAGATCTGGCCTAACTGGGAAATTAGCTGCTGGAAACCTCCTTCATCATTCCCTTCATAGTCACGTACAAGGACACGGATAGCACAATAAAACATTGGCGCTAGCTTTGCTCTAATCGATTGTCCCAAATAACAGGATTACACAGGTAGGCATCAACAGAGCTAATTAGCTAGTTAATCACATAAGCTGTGTAATTGACTAACATTAGCCGGGTTAGAGTCCCTCATGCTTTTATTAGCTTTCAGAATGATGCTGTCTGCTGTGTTTTAGTGCTGTTGCAGGCTGTAAGCTAGCTGATGTCTCATGGGCAAGTTAACCAGCTAATGTTAACCTCAGATGCCCAAAACAACCACCTGTTTATTCAGCAAAGTCATTTTTACCTGCTGTTTGATCTAAATCATCACACTTCTTTTCTGTCATTTAACTCACAGCGTAACTGTCGTATAGATGATTTCTCCCAGAAACTACTCAGACTGGACCAAATCCCAACATCCCCACCTACAGAACATCAGAGACGTCAGACACCAAAATCTGGTCAAAACATTTGTGTTCGTCACTTCATCAAAAAGATAAACTGTTACATATGTTCATTACACAGAAAATCACATATTTCAGTCTTCCTCCCATGTTTCCTCTTCCTTTACAGACTGAATGTGAGAATTAACTACATATAAACATTCTTCTGACCAAATTCAAAAAGAGCTGAAGAAAAGAGTTTGAATGAGATGGGAAAGGAAAGAGAAAATGTTGTAAAGTTGCAGAAGTGATGTGGTGATGATGATGTGATGTCAGTGCAGAGGTCACATGGTTTGGTCACATGACTGAGAGGTAGTGCTGGTCAGATGACTTACTGTTATTTAGGACAAATTCTTTACTGCACAACAAGACATTGACAGAACGTAGCTCCTGAACTATAATAAAAAGGCCTTTGTGATGATAAGAAATGCTGCTTAATCTTACATATCATATCATATCATATCTTATATCATATCATATCATATCTTATATCATATCTTATCTTATATCATATATCATATCTTATATCATACCATATCATATATCATATCATATCATATCTTATCTTATATCATATCATATCTTATCTTATATCATATCATATCATATCTTATATCATACCATATCATATCATATCATATCTTATATCATATCATATCATATCTTATCTTATATCATATCATATCTTATCTTATATCATATCATATCATATCATATCTTATATCATACCATATCATATCATATCATATCATATCATATCTTATATCATATCTTATCTTATATCATATCTTATCTTATATCATATCATATCTTATATCATACCATATCATATCATATCATATACCATATCATATATCATATCATATCATATCATATACCATATCATATATCATATCATATCATATCATATCATATACCATATCATATATCATATCATATCATATCATATCTTATCTTATATCATATCATATCATATCATATCATATCATATCTTATATCATATCTTATCTTATATCATATATCATATCTTATATCATACCATATCATATATCATATCATATCATATCATATCTTGTCTTATATCATATCTTATCTTATATCATATCATATCATATCTTATATCATACCATATCATGTCATATCATATCATATCTTATCTTATATCAAATATCATATCTTATATCATACCATATCATATATCATATCATATCATATCTTATATCATACCATATCATATCATATATCTTATCTTATATCATATCTTATCTTATATCATATCATATCTTATATCATACCATATCATATCATATCATATCTTATCATACCATATCATATCATATCTTATCTTATATCATATCTTATCTTATATCATATCATATCTTATATCATACCATATCATATCATATCATATCTTATATCATACCATATCATATATCATATCATATCATATCATATCTTATCTTATATCATATCTTATATCATATCATATCTTATCATATCACATCATATCATATCTTATATCATATCATATCATATCTTATCTTATATCATATCATATCTTATCTTATATCATATCATATCATATATCATATCATATCATATCTTATCTTATATCATATCTTATCTTATATCATATCATATCTTATATCATACCATATCATATCATATCATATCTTATATCATACCATATCATATATCATATCATATCATATCATATCTTATCTTATATCATATCTTATATCATATCATATCTTATCATATCACATCATATCATATCTTATATCATATCATATCATATCTTATCTTATATCATATCATATCTTATCTTATATCATATCATATCATATATCATATCATATCATATCTTATCTTATATCATATCTTATCTTATATCATATCATATCTTATATCATACCATATCATATCATATCATATCTTATATCATACCATATCATATATCATATCATATCATATCATATCTTATCTTATA
>BRDA01002360.1:1506-31368 GCA_036984385.1 Crenuchus spilurus
GAATAGGAGATATTAGTCCATAAACAACCTCAATAAACACTATTAATCACTAGAATAGGAGATATTAGTCCATAAACAACCTCAATAAATACTATAAATCACTAGAATAATGCAAGAATTTGTCTTGTTTTTGAAAAAGAAAAGGTGAAGTTAGTGCTATAGCAGTAATGTTAGCTCAAAGTACATGTCCTTCCTGTCCTACCTCACATTTCTACCATATGTAGACATACATTGTATGTATTTGTATGCAGTGGTATTATCCGTTTTCTCCCATGCACTAGTTTTCATTCCAGACCAGATTCCTCCTAAATGGTCAATAAAGGGATCCCGATTCTTTGTGTACACAATAATAAAGAGCAGTGTTTGTGTTGAAGTTGAAGGCTGTGTTGCTGCTGGCCACTTTAATGTTGTGCTTTTACACTTGTGTATGTGTGTGGAGAGCATGCTTACCACGAGCTGCAGGGCTGGCGAGAGAATCACTACCCGCTTTGGTGGTGGTTGGTGTCGCAGTGGTGGCAGTGGCAGTGTTATTGCTTGAGAAATTTAGGGTCACCGGTCCTGAGGTGTTGAACTGGGAGGTGGGAGTACTCAGCAATCCTGCGAAGATAAAACAGACACTTTACATTTTAGTTCTGTTGTAGACAGAGTCCTTGTGATCAGGACAATAATGCATTATTGGGCTTTTCACACCACTTCTATTTTGAAAACAGCATTTCTGTGTTGGGCAACACTGATTTGGGCAAAGTCAGCATTATCGATCCACATGAGTATTTGGATTAGAGCTGGGCGATATGGCCAAAAATTTTATCAAGGCAAATTTTTTTACGTTGATCTCGATAATAATAATAATACATGAAATGTTACAGTTTAAAATATTAAAATGTTTATGGCCAGAACATAATACTGTAGCGTCCGGCTGGACGCATTAAAAGGATGGACAAGAAAGATGTTTACAGTCATCGCTTTATTGTTGAAACTTACAATGATTGCTGTCGGCCGCAGCCATTCCAAATTAACAACAGGCTAGAGATCCAAGCTAACAGGCTAATGCTAGCACTCGGGCTGACACACACACATAGTGAGCCCCCCTCTTCTTCTCCTTCTTACACAAACAGACGAGCACACAGCGACCTCGTGCTCTCTCGTCCGGCCAATCACAGCTTGTCTTAAACACAACAGTACATTTTGGCGGCGCTGGTGAGGAGGAGCTAACAAGCAGCAGTATTAGACTCTGAACTCACTGTCAAGCTGCTTAGACATGAAATGGAAACGAACGTTAATGCTTATCAAATTCTATTGTCCCGGATTATCATTGTCATTGAGGGAAAACTTATCGTGAAAAAAATCGATATAATTTTATCACCCAGCACTAATTTGGATCAATGAATTTTGTAAGCTTGAGGCAGAACTGGGCTAATGTTTGTTTGCTACCAGTGAGGCTCTGTTTATAGTGGTTTTGTTCACACCGCTGACATGTGCACGACATAGCAAGTGTAGCCTCAGTGCCACATCTGTGGTAGTTCATTATGTCTGCAGTTATGTCACATGTTCAGTAAAGTGAAGCACATGAACGTAAGAGGCCTTTAGCCTGCATTCACTCTGATACACTCTGACCTACGTCATTCATTTTCAATTTAACTCTATGCAAATTAGGAGTGATGATCGCCAACACTGTCTACTGCTCCTATTTTGTCTCCTTCAGTAGTGACAAAGGCGTGTTTTGGGCCCATTTGTTATAATCTAGCTTTGAAAGGAGCTGGGACTTAGAAAATGCTTTGAGGTGTATTTCACACTCTGCCAGCATTTGTCTTGTTGCTGAGGAACCTTCAATGCCAAATAAGCTGCTAAGTACACTTGTGATTGCCGTCAGATGCACTAGTATGACCTGGTGCTTGGCATCCATGAAATTATGGCAACCAAAGGCCAGCTCGAGCTCATAAACGGACAAAGACGGTGAGTGACGAGCTACTTGGGTGACCAGAGGTGAAAAGCTGCTGTCGGTGCTTCACCTGCTAACTGGTTGTTTTGTTACTGTGCCTTCACCTATGTAAATGAGCTCTGATCTGATTGGCTGCTGATTTTGTGCCAGGCTGAAACACTGACGTTTGTTTTTGTGCCCAAAAAGTCCTTTTAAATGAGATCATTAAGGTAAAAGCCTCACCGTTACTAAAGGTGCCGCTCAAGAGACTGACGACGTAACCAGTGGAGTTGGCATTTCTGCTTTGAAAGGCTAAAGTGCTGCTGGTGCTGAAGGTACACTGGATCACGGTCTGGTTCTGGATGGGGTTCACTGCACCCTGGACTGTGTACACAGTGGTCTAACCAGAAGAAAGAATACAGGAGAAAGGAAATTGGTCAACTTAGTCAATTTAGAATATTATCACCACCCGTGGTTTGGCATGAACTCTGCCCAGCACGTCACAGATGGCACAGGGTCACCACACCAGTCAGTGGTAGCAGAGTGTATCATGGACAAAGGATGTGATCTGGCTGATGTCCAAAAGGGCATGATGATAGGATACCAGGTGAAGCATGGTGGTGGAAGTGTCTTAGAAACCGCTAACTTTGTGGAATTTTCTAGAGCTGCCATACTGAAGGTGTACCGAGAATGGACTTCTTGTGGCGCTTTATGAGCCATTGATTACAGAGGGGAGCAATGACACACAGGAGCGGGAAAGGATGAGGATAGTGTCAGGGGTCACTATGTCACGTGCCATCCAAGTTCATTACAAACAAAGGGTTTTAATATGTAATACTGTGACACTGTTGTACATTTTATGTTTACATACATTATATATATATATGTGAGAAGGAGAGAGAGACTTACCACATTACCGATGTTAAGGGTGCCTGAGGATGTTTCATTGGCCGTCAGGAATGTGAAGCTGCCGACTGTATTGCTGCTGGTGATGAAGCTGCTGCTGTTGCTGCTGCTGCTGTTACTGCTGCTGCTGCTGTTACTGCTGCTGTTGTTGCTGTTGCCATTGTTAAGACAGATGAACACATAACTGGGATACTGTAAGAAGGAGACACACAGAGTAAATACGCTGGCTTCTGTGACATCACACAAACAGGGCGTCATCATTTCAGGACAGTATACAGCACAATAAACAGTGTTTGTCTATGTAATAGTAAACCTTCAGCAGGTCTCTCATTTACCGTCTTTCACAGAAACCACCTCTAATCATCAAAACTAAACATCTGGATCTGCCTATTAAACTGGGCTGGGCGGGGCTTATAATATGGACACGCCCCATATTAAATCACGCCACACTGGGCATGAAATAAACTGAGATTTTTGGGTTTAAAAAATGTTAGTTGGAGAGCTTTTATGCATTTGGCTGTTTTATAGGAGAACCTGTCTGATTGTTCTACTGGAGAACTTTGTTACCCGAGTGGTCTACTCTAGAACTAGTATCTATATTCTTCTTGTGATGTATGTTTGTATACAGACTTGGCAACACCTTTGCAGCCACATGAGACACCATACCATCAAGCAACATCATAGCAACCACCTAGCAACACCATAGCAACCATGTGACAACTACTTAGCAACACCATAGCAACCATCTGGAAGACTGTAGCCACCATCTAGCTTCACCGCAACAGCCACATAGCAATCTAGTAACTACTTTTAAGTGGGAAACACTTTAGCTGTATAACAATTCTGCATTTGGAACACCATCAGGAAATACACTTTTCTAGCTTGTGTTGTTTTTGTTCTAATAATGCTTGAATCAAAGGAAAAATGTTCTACCACTGGAAACACTAAATAAAACATAAAATAAGTGTAAAATGTCTTTGAAATACGTTAAATAGTTGTATATTCTCTTTGAGCCATAATTCAATGCATGGTTCTTTTAGTAAATGAGATGTGAGAAGCTTAAAGAACGTCCACATAAGAAGAAAGAGCTTAGTTTGGTCTAGAACCTACTTGAAAGTTCTTCCCACTCGTAAAGCTCTGTTGTTATTTTGTTTGTTGGCTCCTCAACAGTGGTACTGTGATTTCTGAGAAGTGTCAAATGAAGTGCTATGTGAGGAAGTAAGGCTGTATGATCTGCAGGAACTGGTTTGGCCACATTGTGTCTGTGTTTGTGGAACCAGCAGAAGAAGAAGATGATGCTGAGTGATTGAGAGCGTAGAAGATGTGAACAGCAAACCGTACCGCAGATGCATTATTGGACAGGCCCAGTGCGATGTAACCGCTGCTGGGGCCCGCGAGCTCGAAGTTTAAGCCACTGCTGCCAGCCTGAGAAGATCCAAAAAAGCAGTTGTTTGCCGAAGCGTTGCAGATTGAATTAAAGCACTGCTTACTGGTTCCACAGGTAGTGTTCGTGATGGTGCCCTGCCAATCAGAAGAGAGAAAGTTATTAGCATCTTTTCTGTCACTGTGCTCAGTTATAGGAATAGGCCTGTCTGGAAATCATCTCACAGGGTCTCATGCATTGCTGTGTACATGTTTGAGATTTGGTGTTGAATTTCTGCCACAGACCAGGATGTTCTCCCTCGAAACCACACCCCCAGCAGTTACACACACAAGCGTATCAATTTGGTTTAGCTTTAGCATTAGCATTAATTTATCTTTGTCTCAATGCAGAGAAGTTGTTTTGTAACGGGGCATGTGTTACCTCACAACCAGACCATCTGGGGACAACATGTTTTCCCTCTAAACCCCGCCCTCAATTAGTTAGCCTTTATAACAACCAATTAGCGAGGAATTAGCATTAATAAGGGAACTAAGTCCTCAATGTATTATCTCCGTGCACAGAAGTTGTTTTGTCTGAAAGTCATCTCACAGGGCCAGATGTTATCTTACAACCAGACTGCACGTCTGGGGACATGTTCTCCCTCTAAACCCCGCCCCCAAATTCCCCTAGTCTGTGTTTACATTTGACTCAATCGATAACGCCAGCAAGCCTGCTAGTGAAACACTATGATTATCTAACATCTACTCCCAGCTACGTTTTGGAAGACTTTTCAGTCATGCTAACTTACGTTACCTTCGTGTGCTAGCAACAGGCTTATTTTCCGTCAAACAAAGCTGGTGAGGGCAATAGCACCCCCTACGCTGAGCTCCTATCTTCATTAGACATAGTTTAGAAATGTTACCCAATCTATGTTCCCACCCACACTTAGAAAAAATTCTCTCATGGATGTCTCTGGGTGTTGTTAATGTGAGATTACATCTGACTTAGACTTTAGCCTTCTATAATTGCGCTAACTTAGTAAAGGGGTTTATGAGTAAGTATAGCAGACTTGCACACCCACAAATTCTGAAATACATGTTGTGTGAATCCCTGGTGCTATGCTAAATGATTGCTGAATAGCTATACCAGTCAGAGCTAGGGTTGTCACAATACTGATACCAAGTGTAGTATCATGATACTCGATACAAAACCAATATTCTGGCTATAAACTATAAAATACTGATTGTCTTTATCCAAAATCATTGCCAAACTATTTTTTGGTAGACCAGATTCAACAACTCAATTTGATTGGACATTTTTATGGTTTAATAATTATTAATTACTTTTAACCAGCTATATATTATAAAAGTATAGAAACTAATGTAAACATGCAATATACAGTAAAGTAGGAAAACACAGAAAAATATGGCACTAAATAGTGCAACTATTTTTAAAAAAGTATTGAGTTAGAATACAGAATTGAGTATCAAATTTAAGTATAGAAAAATCTCAATAATTTTATTTTTTTAAATAAAAAAAAACATGAAGTATCAATGTAAAATATGAAAATAATAACTCTTAAGTGAGTGTACACTAATGTCCTTTTCTTACCGTAAAGGCTGTGACGATCTGACCATCGATGCGAGCCACAGCGCAAGCGATGATAAAAAGCACCAGCAGTCTCTTCATGTCTGAAAACACAGATGGTCCTCTTTTCAAACACAAAACAACTAGTAGCATCAAATATGCAATAAACACATATTTTAACACATTCATATATAAAGGTTATAAATAAAATATTAAACATAAGCTAAAAAGACAAAACCTTGTCAATGTTTTAATGGAATTTGATGGTGATGTTGTTTGAGTTTCATGATGAAATGGACCAATAGAAATAGTCAAAAAATTACTGTCAATAAAATAATTTTACATTTCATTCCATTTTTAATTTAAAGGATTTTTTTTTTATTCTCTTGTAAAGTTTTATACCACAGGTTTTTTATATATATATATATATATATATATATATATATATATATATATATATATATATATATATATATATATATATATAAACATGTTTGACATTTATAACATTCAACATTAATATTTTAGAAACAAATTTTAAAATCTAAATCTATAAACGATGTAATTACCATCAACCATGCACTGTATATGTTATAAAAGTGTATATACTGTATACTAATGTAAATGTGCAGTTTACATTACCAGTTAAATACACTGTAAATGTAAATATTACTTTACTAAATTGCATGTGTATACACATTTTTTATATAAAATATATATATACGTTTATGGAAAATATATATTTAATTTAATTATGTATTAATTGAGCATAAATTTAAGAACAGTTTTAAGTTAACATCTTAGAAAAATATATTTTGACATTTTTGATATAGAGAATAGAGTAGAACAGCTCTATAATAGAATAACTTAAAGTATTTGTTCTGATAGTGATGTAAATGTAATTACTATGAACAATCCACTGTTATAAAAGTGTGTATACTATATATTAATGTAAATGTGCATTAAAGTAAATATAGAGTATTGTAACTGTAAAATAAATATTATATTAGTAAAGTACATTTTAATACAAAATGGTTCATCTGATATATCATTTAATTAACCATCTATTGTATATATGTTATAAAAGTATAAATACTTCTGTGTACATTCATGCCAATATACAGTTTAAAGTAATTTTACTGTAAAGTAAATGTAGAGTTATTACATTACCATAATAATTTACAAAATAAACTGCAGTTGATACTTCATTAAAAGCTCAAACTTAGCATGTGATATTTAAAACAGCCTTTTTTCTCTAAATCCCTCTTTGCAAACTTTGGCAAAGCATTAAAATAAAAGTAGATGAAGCGCGTTTTTGTTTTACCTGTGGTTGTTAGGTGGGCACTTAGATGGACAGAACAGTCTCCAGTGGTGCAGATGCTAGTGGAAAGTACAGAAGTAGCTGTGCACTGGCTTTTTATATGGAGGGTGTGTTAAATCTGTAAGCCACATCATGGAGAGAGAGAACAGGTTGTGAATGTAGACGAGCAGGTTTACGCTGGTATCAGGATGAGGGGATGACAAAATGATTCACTCAAACTGGAGGAAAAGTCACCTGCCCTTTGAACACTATTCTCATTCATCACTGGTCAGTTTCTGTCCAAATGGTCACTGCTGGGGTCCAGGTAGTACTTGGATGATGTAGAACTGATGTGGTTCATAGTGTGGTGGGTGCTGAGACGAGTATAGATATGTTAGAGTCATTGCTGGGCTGAAAATGAACCACCATCCAAAAATATCAAGACAAGAGCAGCTCTGTGGGCAGAAACTGACTACTGATGATTTACTAGAGGATGGACAACACATACAGTATGTCAACAAAGTCTGTAACTGTACACCAGTAAGGTGGAGGTACAGGAGAGGGGTTTCTGATGAAGTGGACAATGGGAGGAGCTACAAGAGAGGAGTTTCTGATAAAGTGGGCAGTGGGAGGAGCTACAAGAGAGGAGTTTCTGATAAAGTGGACAGTGGGTGGAGCCACAAGAGAGGAGTTTCTGATAAAGTGGGCAGTGGGAGGAGCTACAAGAGAGGAGTTTCTGGTAAAGTGGACAGTGGGTGGAGATACAGGAGATGGGTTTCTGATAAAGTGGCTGTTTTGTTCATTTGTTTATGTAGTAACTACAAACAATAATAGTAAAGCAGTGAGTCCGTGATGTCATAGCTGTCTGATCAAATTACAGATACATTTTAAGATTTCCTTAAAAGGTTTCCTTGTGTCATGTGTTCTAAGAGACACCAAAGGCAAACCTTCTGTCTGGGGATGAGCTATATTATAATCGTGATACTTTGTAGACTTCATGATGCTTGATATGAGTCAGAATAAGTTGTAACTGATAAAGAAAGTCAAGAACTATGACTACAGTCACTCTTTCTAGTTTCTCGAAGCTATTTGACATGATGCATCCACCTGAACTCTTAGCACACATTAGCTATTAGCCAGAGAGGTTGGAAGAGACTAAGCCAGTTTTTGAAGATGGAGATGATTATCAGTGAGACATTTAGCCAGGACATCAGGATAACAGCCCTACTCATTTAGGAAATTATCATATATTTTACATTTAAGAATCCAGATCATCTGAAGATGCCACAATTTATACAGTAGTGTCCCCGTCCTGAGTATTAGGATCCATATAGGGAACATGAATAGTGCTGCCTGTTGCCTACCAATACCACTTACTGCAGGCATATAGGTCTCCCATCCAAGTACTAACCAGACCCAGGCCTGCTTAGCTTCAGTGGATTTGCTTGTTAAGTTGTACAGGTGTTATGCTTATATTCAGAGCTTCATTACAAACATCCACACAAAGGGGAGGAGTCATATTTCCATACCATTATTTTCTACTTAAATTGTTCATTTCTGGCTAATTTAGCTGCTAACTAACAATTCTGTCTCAAATTAACCATGTGTCATAACGTAAGTTACAATAAGTGTTGATTTTTACATTCAATCCTTTATTGATGTTTGGGTCCCAAACAAATAGAACTGAGCAGTTCTACTGCTCGTCCTGCCTGAAGCCCTCTTGTGGCATGAATCTGAATTGCAAGGCAAACATACATAAAGTCCCTTTGGTGCTGTGCAGCCTGAAGAAGATTACTGTGAAGAAAAATCTGACAATGTGTAGATTTTTAGTGCTCAGCAGTACATTATAAGCATGCGTTAAAATATTAAGATTAAGATTAACCAATATTATTATAATTATAATAATATTGGTTATAATATAATTTTATTATAATATTACAAATCTGACATTAATTTAGCAAAACCATTAAAATCTCATTAATTTCATGCCGTTGCTGTATAAAACAAAGTGATTTAGGCTTACATTCAGATAGAGGATCCTACAAAGTACAGGGGCTGTTAACAGATTTAAGAGGCTGTTTTATGCCTTTAAGACGTAAATGATTTTGTTTCTAATTGGCTGCTATGTCATTCAAAAAGCAGTCCAAAGCACCCCATATAACTTCAGCTACGAATGGGCGGAGCTAGTTTGCTCAACTGCATGTCATACATCAGTGAGACTTGACAATATTAAAGGAGAGGTGCAGATTAAAGGAAACCTGTTGAAGGAGAAGAAAGATAATTAGGTTTATGAGACCTCAGTAATGTAGCTCAGTAACTTCAGTAATGAAGTTAAACGCATGTTATGATTGAATGGATTCCTCGGTGATAAGAATCATTTCACGTGACCAAACATGGTAGAAGTTGAATGACTACATTCCTTCTGTTCACCCTTATTAACATTATCCATTACAACCAAATGTAGACTAATCAAACAGTGCAGTGGAAACAGTTGAAAAGTATACTTAGGCTTTATTGGGATGTAGATGAGGGTTCTGGAGTCATTTCTTCTTCTACGGAAGTTTTTATTCCGGTCTGGATTGGCCATTTCAGTGTTTTTATTTTTTTTTTCACTTCCTCATTCTCCCCTGATAACATTACAGCTGTCTCTCTCCTTGTCTGATCATATTAGCCCAGCCCCATCCACGACTCCAGGCAGATGTTGCCTCAAGTTGGAAAAAATTAACATTTGATCACGTACCGTATTTGGTTACCTAGCATGTGCGCCCACCAGAAAGTCTCCACCGGAAGAGCTTTATCTGGGTTCAGACAACATACAGCACTCTAGAACGTCACTCAAACTCAAAATTCAAGAGTTTTATCACTGAGAAGTTTACATGCACATGAGTAATCAGAAAACGAGGAAATTCCCAGGCTGTGTATCAGGCAATCAGATTTCTGCTTTACCATCAGCCAGTACACTCAGAATAAGACATGTAAAACCCAAACTTCATGAACATACACCATTGGTGTGTTAAATGCTGCTTGCATATTTCTGGTTTGTTTTCATTCAGACTGAGAAATCTGAAAGAAATCAGAGCAAGAGGATGCGTGCACACGGAAATCAGATTAAAGAGCCAAAATCCAGCTATTTATCAGATTTCTAGACCTTACTCCAGTCTTAGAAATCAAATACACTGTTTACACAACCACTTCAGTAATCAGATATCAGCAGAAATCTGATTATGATCAGATTATTAAGTTCATGTAAACACTGTTATGTAAATGTCCTATAAAAAAAAACACCATGCTATGAAAATTAAGAAGATACATCATCAGTGTCATCTGCGTCCAGACATTCCAACCTAAACAAAATTCATTTCAGGGAGCCCATCACCTGCTACCCTTTACGGAAGTTTTTTGGGGGGAACACATTGAAGTCTTGGGGTACTAAATTAAAGGAGTTTCATCTTTTCATACAGCCTTGGCAACAAGCTATCTAGGCCTTAATGCATGCCTTGGGCAAAGCTAAAGTCACTACTGCACACAGTACGGCATTAAAGACTCATTATTCCAGACAAGGGTGCACTTTTAGTCTGATGTACAATGTGTCATATTTTGGGGCACTCTGCCTCTGGTCCTATACCCAGATAGCATACGGATGTGGGCCACTGCTGGCTGAGAAATGGCAAAGTTATTTTCAGACAGCAGTTTCCTTGTAACTCTGCCATGCTTATTATTGTTGTTTAATGTTCTCCTGATGATGAACTCATGAACCTTAGTTGTTCATATGTTACTGTGGGCTCCTTTGTGACCTCACAGACTATTACCCACCTTGCTCTTTGTGTGATCTTTGTTGGTTGACCACTCCTTAGTAACGATGGTCTTGAATTACCAATTCAAAAATCTTTAGAGATGGTTTTCCAGCTCGGTGAACATCAACAACTATTCTTCTCAGGCTTCAGAATTCTGCTTTGTTCATGCAAACGTGTTGTGAAGTGCAGACTTTGATAGATCCCTGTTCTGTAAATAACACAGGTGCCCACTCACACCTGATTGTCATCTCATTGATTGAAAACACCTGACTCTAATTTCACCTTCAAATTAACTGCTAATCCTAGAGGTTCACATACTTTTGCCTCTCACAAATGTGTCATATTGGATCATTTTCCTCAATAAATAAATGACAGAGTATAATATTTTTGTCTTATTTGTTGGGTTCTCTTGATCTACTTTTTGGATTGTGACAACTAGTCAAATTTCAGGTCAAGTTTATGCAGAAAAAAGAGAAAACCCTAAAAACTTTACAGCATGACTCTTTAACATCCATTACATGTAAAGTGACTTATTTCAAGCCTTTTTTGTTTTAATGTTGATACTGTTTGAATTTAAATTTTCTCAAACATCAGAATGAAGTATTCTAATAATTTCTGATGAGCTATAAGCCAGTTTGGCACCCAAATACAATCAATCATTTTATCCAACCATTAACATCTCTTTTATGACCCAGTCAACACAGCCACTGCATTGTACCACCTTTTCTCAATCTATCAATCCCGTCACACACCCCACAAGAATTTATAGCCCCATCGTCCTCATGGCTGTTGTTAGCTTGTTTTGGTACATGTGCTAGCATGTTTGCTAAGAGAAGCATTTGTGCTGTTTATCTAGGGAGGTAATGAGTGAGCAGCAGGTTTGAGTGTGTTCAGTGAAGTTTTAGTGATGTACTTTTACAGAAACTAACTGAAATTATCAGTTAATGTTTGTTAGCAAGGTTAGCATTGTAGCAGCCCATTCTAAACTTAGCTAAATGTAAATGGCTGACTGACTGCAACTGAGGTAAATGAAATATGATTTCTCAATAAAACACTTTTTTAAATTTTGAAAAGATAAAAAAAAAGACTGGCTATTGTTAGCTTTTTCTGGTACATGTGCTAGCATGTTTGCTAAGAGAAGCATTTGTGCTAAGTGTTTATCTAGGGAGGTAATCAGTGAGCATCAAGTGTCATTAGTGAGAGGGGGAAGGACCAGTTGAGCCTTTTAGACATATTAATGATGTATTTTTACTGGGCTATTTAGGTGATTATTGACTTCTACTGTTTGTTAGCAATGTTAGCCTCACAGCCCCACAACTACAGAAGCAAAATATGGACTCCAAACCTGTCTACGTGATTGACTACATGATGTAAAAAAATATGTAGATATAATTTCTGGGTGATCATGGCTGACAGCCATAAAGAAACCATTCTGACTTGATTAACCAGCAGGCCTACAGTGTTTGGGAGAAGACATTTAGAAGAAGACACCTGACCTAAACTCGTCCTTTTGGCTAATTTCCAGTAGTGTGTTGTATAAACATATTTGAGAATGTTCTGCTGTTTAAGTCAGCCAAATATTTGTACTTGCCATGTTCCTACCTTGCTTATACTGCCACACATCACAGTTTTTACAAGATAAAATACAAATTTAAATTAAATGTCACGGTTCGTGTACCTTCTGTTCATTCAATTTACATTTCAACCCAATACAGCCAAAACCACTCCTATACAATCAAAACCATGTGTAAACATGTGACCTATACATTCATGTGAAAAACAAAGTGCACCATCTTTGAATTTCATGACATCAGTATGAGGACATAAAAATCATCTGGTCCTTAGTAGGTCTTAAAATCAATTATTAAAGTAGTCTTAAAATAATTTTAAATAATGGAGCCTAAAAGGGGAAGCTGTGGGTGCCCATAAAGCAACAGATTCTAGAACCAACTTTAGCAGCATTAACTTTAAATATTTGTTTTCGTTATGTCTTTATCAGTCCCCTACATCTTCTTTACACTCTTTATACCTTTGCTTCAGTTCAGAGGCTTTCTCCTGACAACGCTTTCTAACTACCTGTTCAGCCTTTTTCTAATTGTACTGTTTTGAACATGAACATTTAACATGCTAACTGAGGCTAGAAAAGTAATAACTTTTGGGTTTTTTACAGTTTCTATGAGAATTGCACAATCTGACATGCAGTAGGACATCCACTACTGAGAAGTTGGCAACTGTCTTAAATATTTGCCACTTCTGATTAACCAGAAGATACCATAAATACACAGAAAACTGATATTTATGGAATCCAATAGAAATGCAGTCAAGCAGAGTAATAATAATAGGTGTCCTGTTATACAAAATTAAGTAGTTTCCTCCACCAAATTCAGTCATTTGATATCTATTTCGGGTGTCTATTATATAGAATTAATATAAACCTGCTAACAAATCAGAAAAGAATTTGTAATTTCTAGAGTAACTCATATATAGTAATGTGCAGACGTTTTATGGCATCACTAGAGGGTTTAAAAAGCTCTATATTTGGGCATTTAGTGTGTGAAAGCGCTCTCTTCATGCCAGACCAGAGTTATCTGTATGATTTAATGCCTGGTGTGATTAATCAGTACTTTGTTATGTTCAATCAAGTAAGCTGTTAATGGAGTTAATCTATGTCACGACTGAGGAACTTTGAACACTTATAGCCATGAAAAGTGGTTTTAAATACTGTTGTGAGTTGTATACAGTACTTTAAATATTCTCACAGATGTGCATTGATTGCAAACAGCATATCCTTTTACAAATCAAAACAAAACAATATGACATAATATAAAGTTGGTCAAATGACACATTTTGCTTATGACGTGACAAGTCAGAGTCACCTCTACAGGGAACAAATGCAAATATTTTTTGTACATTTAAGTACAACAGTTTCTATTTACATTCTGAAATTAATTAACTGTGATTGTGGTTTGCAGGCGATTAACTTCCTTACAGTAAGGTGAACACCTCTTTCTTCTCCTTCCACCTTCAGTGGATGCAAAATCTATTCTTCTTTAATCATTTCCTGCCTCACCAATGTTCTTGACATGCATTTGCGCAATCTAGCTCCGCCCATTCCCAGCTGAAGCTATAATGAGTGCTTAAGACTACTTTTTGAAAGACTGTCAATCAAAATAGAGCTTATTTACATAAACCAGGCACAAAACAGCCCATTTAGACTGGTATGTCCCCTTTATTTGTTTTTAGAATTTTGTATTTAAATCTGCATGCCCAAATCAAAGTGTTTTTATGCATCAACAACATGTAATACATACCAAAATTATTTTTTGTGTAAATGTTTTTTTTGGTAAAAAATAAAAATGTTTAAAAGATGTCATATAATAACACATGCTTATATTTGACTACTGAACACTCAACAATTTGAACAGTTTCATTATTAAGTCCGAAAATAATAATAATAATAATAATAATAATAATAATAATAATAATAATAATAATAATAATAATAATAATAAAAACATGAACAAATCCACATCTGGTCTTCTGCAAAAGTTTGTGCACCCCTGGCTAAATGACATAATTAGTGGAAGTGAAAATAAGTCAGTTAAATTAATTCAACAGGAAATAAATGCAAATATTTTCAGCATATTTAAGTGCAACATTTTTGTTTATTTTCTGAAATACATTAATTGGAAAGAAACATCGACATGCAGTATTTAAGGTGCCATAACTTGGGCTCAATTCACATTTGTAAATAAAGAGTAAATGTACATTTAAATTGAGTTGACTCAATTAATGTAGTTTGATTTGTCTGATACAATACAATAATGTCTGGGAAAAATTTTTTTTTGCTGATTTTATATGCCCTAATTCATGCTAATGTCACATCACAACCTTTAAACCATATATTACCAGAGACTTTTTGAAAAATAGCTTGGAAAAACATTACTCCACATTCATCCACAGACATAAACAATCAACAGAAACCAGTTTCATAAACATATTGCAGTAATAAGATAATTTTCATATTAATGCTCAATGTACCCTAAATTGCTTTGGGGAAACCAATCCCAACAGAAACAGCATCGTCTGGTCTGTTTCGCAGTATTGATCTTCCTTCAGAATGTGAACATCTACATGCACAGACTTTCTTCTGATTGTAAACTCAGAACAATGAGACAGAACATTGTGAAACTAAATTCAAACAAATTTGAAAGAAGAAATTTAGAAAGAAATGCACCCAGAAATATTTCAATATTTCCCACTTACCCAAGATCGAATCAAACAGCCAAGATGTGTTCAGAGTGTAAATGTGACTTGTTTATAGTTTAAAACTAGAGTTGTGAGTTATTAACAAACACATAGTAACAACCTAAATAGTCCAGTCATATATCTAAAAAAAAACATTAATGACTATTACAAGTATGGGAATAATCCCATGATATGATATGTATTCAATGTGTGCACCCTTATTGGGACATGAAGGAATTGCTTCCTTCATTTTATAACGTTATAACGTTTATAACACCAGATTTTCACAAATTTAATCATGTTGGTTTGTAGGCTCCTATCATACATCTTCTTGTAGTTAATTTTCCTACTTCTGATGATAGTGTGGCTATGTGTATTAAATAGCTATCTTTCACTAGGGTTGCCACCCTTCAGATCTTGAAATAAGTGACACCGCCGGTCCATCTATGGGAAACTTTTGTAGGTAAAAGATAAGGACAATTTGGTTGGACCATTCTCATGGCATCAGGCCAGTTCTCTAAATTTACTTGTGTTTTTTTTTTTTTGGGGTGTGTGTGGGGGGGTGCTTAGGGTAGAAAAGTTTGAGTATATCTGCAGTACATCCTCCTTCAGATGTGTTTGTATAGACATTGATAAACATGTTCAAGGATAAGAAGATTAAACTTGACCTGGTCCAGTGTCTTGAGGCGTGTCTGTGGTCAGTTAAAGTGAAGATACAGCGACAAAACGCTAAAGAGCATAACCAACACTGCAAGAGATAAAGAGAAAGAGAGACAGAAAGGCAAACAAGGCAGATAAGTACACATTAAAGTTACAGAATGCAAACAAAACTATCAGCAAACACTTGAGATTTGAGTGACAAGGAACTGTAGTAACGAAAAAGAAACTACACCACTCTTAGAGAAGATTACCTAAATGTACCATTAAAGGTCCCAAGTTTTTTAATGCAATAAACAAGCCTATTAAGGGGATGTTATTAAAGAGAGTGTTGACTTTCACCTCACAGTGAAAATGTCCCCATAGTGTCAATATTTTGAGTGACCATAATTATCTTAACCCGCTTGGGCATAGAATTCACCAGAGCTGCACAAGTTGCTACTGGAATCCTCTTCCACTCATTCATGATGACATCACAGAGTTGGTGGGTGTTAGACAATTCCACCTTCTGCTTGAGGATGTCCCACAGGTGCATAATTGGCCAGTCCATCACCTTTACCTTCAGCTTCCTCAGCAAAGCAGTTTTCATCGTAAAGGTGTGTTTTGGGTTGTTATCATGTTGGAAAACTACCAACTGTTTTCCGAAGGTAGGGGATCATTCTCTGCTTCAGAATGTCACAGTACATGTTGGAATTCATGTTTCCCTCATTGAACAGCACTCATGCAGCTCCAGACCATGATGCTACCACCACCATGCTTGACTGTAGGCAAGACAGTCATCTTGGTACTCTTCACCAGGGCCCTACTGCACGTTCTGGACACCATCTGATCCAAACAAGTTTATCTTGGTCAGGTTAGACCACAGGTTAGACCAAGAGCAGTAATTAATGCCCTTGGACTGTTTGTCTTCAGTAAACTGTTTGCAGACTTTCTTGTGCATCAGGTTCATAAGAGGCTTCTTCCTGGGATGACTGCCATGCAGACCGAGGTGATGCAGTGTGCGGCGTATGGTCTGAGCTGGCTGACAGGCTGACTTCCCACTTCTTAAACCTCTGCAGCAATGCTGGCAGCACTCATGTGACTCTTTTTTGAAGCCAACATCTGGATATGACGCTGAACTCAACTCCTTTAGTTGACCCTGCTGAGGTCTGTTCTGAGTGGAACCCATCCTGGAAAACTGCTGTCCTTGGCCATCGTGTTGTAGTTCAGTTTCAGGGTGTTAGCAGTCATCTTATAGCCTAGACCATCTTTGTGGAGAGCAGCAATTATATTTCTTACATCCTCAGAGAGTTCTTTGCCATGAGGTGCCATGCTGAAAATCTAATGGCAAGTATGAAAGAATTGTACCCAAAGCACCAACTTTAACAGTCCTGTCCCCCATTCTCACCTGAAACCTTGAAACTCTAATGAGTCATGTGACACCAGGGAGGGATGATAACACAATGGGGCACAGTTTGGACATGTTCACTGTGAGGTGTACTCACTTGTGTTAGTAATTTGGACATTAATGGTTGAGTGTTGAGTTCTGTTCAGAAGACAGTAAATCTATACTGCTATACAAGCTGTACACTGACTACTCTAAGTTATATCACAGTTTCATTTCTATAGTGTTGTCCCATAAAAAGATATAATCAAAATTTGCAGAAATGAAAGTGGTGTACTCACTTTTGTGACAACAAAAGGCGCTATAGATTTTTAGACCCCGCCCTTTCAATCTGAAAATACAAAAACTATTTCCTAATAGAAATAGTTTTTTATTTTCATTTTAAAAATAAACATTTTATGTATCTATGTGCAAAACCTGCACAATCACATGTAATATATAAAATATATTTGGGGGAAATGAGCTTCCTGGTTCAATCTCTCTCTTCTGAGGTGACAGAAATATCACCCAGTCAGAGAAGCAGCAGCCAATCACTGACCTGCTGACACAAGACACTGGCATGGCAACAGAAATTTAGCCAATCAGCATCTGTTGTCTAAATGAAGTTTCATGTATCACCACAGTAGAGTCGGTCAGTAGTTTTAGGCACATCTGATATTATTAACATGTATCTAGAAATGTCTAATATTTAGTCTTATTAGTGTTTTTGTTCATTTTATTGTATATGTTTCTGAACCAGACACAGTTGGTAATCTAATAATACATACTGTACTTTATATTGTTACACACTTACATGCAACTAATGACAGTTTTCATTAACTATTAGTCTTTAATGGCAATGAAATAGTTAGTGACTTTTTCACATAGCCTATAGATTTTTAGGCCTCACCCCTTTCAATCTGAAATGCTTCAGACTGCAAAAAGAAAAACAATTATGTTTTGTTAAATTTGTTAAAAATCTATTAAAAAATAAAAATATGTTTATTAAATTTAAGAGTCCAAATAAAATTCTTATTTTAAAAATTATGAGTAGGCATCAGGCTTAGGAACTTATCCTCTCCAACATCTGAAGGGGAGAAGTTTCCAAAGAACAAGCCTCTACAAAATGGTGACTTTACATGAGAGGTCAAAAACTTTTTTTATTTTCATTGTAAGCTAATGTAAAGACTTTTTTTTCAAAGCATGTTTGGAGCATGTCTCATGGTCCAGTGTTCTGCTGAGCTCACATTATGTAAAAAAAGTAAAAAAAAAAATTCCCTCCAAACAAATGGTAGATTCTTGTTTTTTTATCACATGAAAATCATATTGTTGGCCAACTATATTTAAGTAATCATGTACTGAAAATGGAAGGTGTAGTTATGACTAGTCGTCTAAGTATTACGACTTGGAGCACAAATGTTCCTGAAAATATATAAACATTTATGTTTAATTATAACAACTTGTTTTCAGAAAAATTTATGTAGACAAATCAATATGCAGATGTAGAAATATGTAGAGTATTAGCTTATAGGTTCTTAGGCCCTGCCCCTTTCAATCTGTGGTGTTTCTGTCTGTAAAAAGAAAAAAAAAAATTTTTTAAATGTGTTACCTGGAGTCCAAATGTAGCTTTTATTGGTTTAGAACTGGAGCTCTGAGACTGACATTACTAACAAACAATAGTCACCTAAATAGAACAGTTTCTGTAGCAATGCTTCAGCAAAAATGTTACCAATAGCCTTGCAGCTCCAGTTTTAAGCTAAAGCAGCAAAATGAGGACCCTAGTGTTTTGGGTGATCTGAGATAAGTGGAAACTGTGTAAACATGGTGTCTAGATTTCTGTTAGTCCATTGTGAAATTTGTACGCAATGGAAAGGACGTCTGCTGAGCTCATGCTATTCAGAAACCTAAAAATCCCCCCAAAAAATGAAGATGCTTGTTTTTTTGACATTGACAAATGCAAATCAATATTGGTAACAAACTATATTTAAGTAATGATGTACAGTAAATGGATTGTATGACCAAATCTTAGTTATGACTCGACGTCTAAGGGTTAAAGGGAAACTCCAGCAGATCACGCTGTGCTTGCATGCTCCCCGTGTGGTGCATTAGCCCAGATGTTTCTGATAGATCAAAACTCGCAGGTTTGGTGACATTCTTTACTGATATGTCACAGTGTATGTGTACAAATGCAAGAATTTGATCTGGGCATAGTTGCAGTTTTATTTGCAACTCATTAACTCTTGAAGTTGGGCTTGCGAAACATCCATTGTGACGCAAATGTGCAGAATGTACCCAAGGCTTCCAGGTAGGAATCGAGTCAGGACATCACATGGCTATTAATCTTCTACCTATGAGGGTGTGTATCCTCAAAACTATTTTAACTTTTAACCACAAGAACCATCACTGCATGAGTCAGTGGACAACAAAACTGTATAAACAATTAACAATTAAACAATTAACAGCCAACCAAGGGTCTTGAGATGTGGTTCTAGCGTTTTGCAATTAAATGTTGAGTAACTTGAGAGGACCCTGCTGTGCTAATTATTTCATAATTGTTTAACGAAGTTATATGCTTTTCAACTTGCCTAATATTTAAGAGGGATATGTGATCTAACATGTTCTCTCATTTGTAAATCTCTACAATGTGTTGTATTTATACTTTTTGAATCTGACAGTAAGAATTAAGACTGGATTATGCTGTGCTCCCCATGTTGCTAGGCAGGTTGAGTCTGTGTACTACAATGACCATTATTCACTGTTGTGAGGTCATACATTGGTTGTAACTTGTTAGTCCAGCTTTGGTGGCCTCCCCAGCTAACAGACCAATGTGGGGCAGCCATGGGTTAAATGTTGACCCTACATACAGTATGGATGTCCTCCAGAGTCAGTGATGTGACCAGGATGGGTTAAACAAATTTTGGTTGATCACTAGGTCCATGAAATCTCTCTCATATTTAGAGAGATACTGGGCTGCCTACATTTATCCAATATAGGCAGACCATCTGAGTTCCACTAATAGCCCATGTACCATCCCACCCACAGCCCATGCACATCTTGAACCCACATGAATTCAATGGTCCAATTGTTTTGAGAGATCTAACTTCTAAAGTTTGTCTAGAAGGATTATAATAGGCTATTTTAAAATGTATCCAGCTTTCTTTCTTTTCTTTTTTTCTTTTCTTTTTCTTTTTCTTTTTAAAGTACTACTGATGGTATTGTGGATTTAACCCTCAGGATTAGATTAGACTAGCATGGTCATAACTAACACGATTCTAACTAACTCTGATCCACCTGCAGGTCAATGGTTTTTAGGATTTGTTAGAATGTTTTTAGGATCGATTTTAGGATCATACTGTGTTGATTCAGTGCCATTGCTTTTGGAAACACACCTTGTAATTTAAAGGTTAAAATAAACACCTTAATCAATTGGATAGAACTTTCATTCAGATTGGTCTCAACTGGCTTAATCCACTTAACTCAGACACAGTCCATCAGTCAAGACATGAGTCCAAATGTTGCTTTTTTAATTTAGAACTGGAGCTGTGAGACTGATACTAACATATTTAAGTCACTTAAAGATGCTAATTATTTTTTGTAAAAATACATCAATAAACATCTCTCAACCAATTCAAACTTCATCCAGATCTTAACGAAGGTCTCACAAACTAGTGTATGTGGTTTAAGACCGTATGTGACCTAAAAAAAAAAACAAAAGAGCTGGAACTGCTGTCCTAAAATCAGTTTTAGTGATGAATATTACAAATATTAATGAAAGAGATCCAAGATCAGTCTTCTTCTAGTCCCTATGTTGTCTGAAGTGTCTGTAGTGGTGTGATTTTAATCATTTTTATAGCTCACAGTAAGTCATAATGTGTCCTAAACCACAAACACTAGTCTGTGAAACTTTCATTAACATCTAAATGAGGTTTGAGTGTGTTCATTGATGTTTTAGCGATATAATTTTACAGAAACTAACAGAGCTTTTCAGTGTTTGTTAGCAAGGTTAGCACCGTAGCAACCCATTCTAAGCTAAGCTAAATGTAAACATGTCTCGGCTGACTGACTGCAACTGAGGTAAATTAAACATGTGATTTCTCAATTAAACATTGTTGAAAAGTTTAAAAAATGATTGGCTATTGCTAGCTTTTTTGATACATGTGTTAGCGTATTTGCTAAGAGAAGCATTTGTGGTAAATGTTTATCTATGGTGGTAATCAGTGAGCAGCAGGAGTCTTTACTGAGAGGGGGGAGGAGCAGTAGAGCCACACCTGTACCTTTTTAGTAGAAACCATTGTAAAAAAAAACACAACTAAAGTGGAAATGGAATGAACATCATGAATGAAAGCCTTTTGCTTCTTGTTTTTGTTCTCTCGAGAGATAGGGTCCCTGTGTATCATTTAACGGCTAATGGAAAACAAGAATTAGCCAGTGAAGAGTGTCATCTTACAAAAGCAAACAGCAGTAATCTCAGATATGATCTGTTTGACTCTCTGCTCCAGTGTCCATTAGTCCACACTGACAATACACAGTTTAAAATGAAAGTAAAAACGCTTCTGCTTTTATTTCTATGTATAGTTTCTAGCCAATGCAGACATGGCTAATATTCAGGCTTAATTGTTTGTCTGAGGAATTTCAGATGATATAAAAACATTCATTCACCAAAGAGCCAAGACAAGACATTAAAGTGAATTTCACCAGTTATGTTTGGCCACACATTTAAATAATAAAAGAGGACAATGACAACATCTCTGAAAGGAAACTCTTAGGAGTGTGTATTTACCTTGAGTTCCCGGGTCATTGACTGAGACGCTGGAGCTCATGGGAAGCTGTAGTGCACTGGTGTTACTGAGGTCCAGCTTTGCGGTGGAGTTAAAGACTGGGGTCGGAGCACCAAGCTGTGGGCCTGTAGAAGTAGCAAATACATATAAGGAGTATTTTTAGTCTTTGTACTGATTATTTGATGCTAGAATCATACTTGATGCTTGTTGAGGTCCTCATTAAAAACCTTTGAGATACACGGTAACTATTTGCTTTTTAATAATAATTAATAGGTATTAATACTTTATTAGTAATAAATGGTCAAGTAAAGATATGTTTTGAGTTTCCACACTTACAGATGACTACAAATATAAAAATATCCATTCAGACCTCTGTTAATTCATGTTTATGAATGTACTGCTTTACTACATTTTTTTAATGCAATATTTATTGTTCTGAAATTGGCAGCCAACAAGATACCATAGCAGCTACTTAGCAACTACTTGGTACACTATAGCCATAACCCAGCAGCAGCCTACCAACCACACGAGATACCATAGCAACTATTTAGCAACTACCTGGAACACTGTAGCCATAACCTAGCAACAGCCTAGCAAGTACCATAGCAACCAGTTAGCAACTATCTGGAACACTGCAGCCACAACTTAGCTACAGACTAGAACAGTCACCCAAGATACCATAGTATCCAGTTAGCAACCACCTGGAATACCATACCCATAATCTACCTGCAGCCTAGCAACTACCATAGTAACCAGTTAGCAACTACCTGGAACACCATATCAATAATCTAGTAACATCCTAGCAACTCTCATAGGATCTCATAGCAACCATTTATCAACTACCTGGTACACTATAGCAATAACCCAGCAACAGAGTTGCAACCACCATAGCTACCAGTTAGCAACAATCTAAGACACTGTAACCATAACACAGCAACAGCCTAGGAACCACCTGGTATACCCTAGCAATCAGTTAGCAACTACCTAGAATACCATAGCCATAACCTAGCAACAATCTAGGTACCAACTGGAGTACCATAGCAACCATTTAACAACTACCTAGAATATCACAGCCATAACCTCGCAACCACCTAGTGTACCAAAGGAACGAATTAGCAACCACCTGCTTTACAATCACAACCATTTAGCAACTACCGGGAACACCACAGCCATAACCCAGCAACAGACTAGCAACCCCCCAAGATACCATAGCAACCAGTTAGCAACACATTAGCAACCACATGAGATGCCATAAAACATGAATTGTTCAAGCTGCACAATCTTTACTTGAGCAGATTCAGTTTGTCAGGTTTTTATAATTATTACAATATACTCATTCATTTTCAGCATATTAGTAACGTTCAGCAAGTGACTAATATGGTACAACTACTGTACTATATCATTTTTCTAAACATGATGTAATAATTTTGTCTCAATACTTATATACTCAATACTTATATCATTCAGCAGCTATGAAGGGACAGCATGTTGAACAGATGTGAATTTGAATGAACGTGATGTTAAATCACTACAACAGGATATGTATACCTTTGGCTTCTCCACGGACGACGATGATGATGATGATGACATCACGTTTGTTGGTGTTGCTAATGGAGAAAGTACACTGGACACGACTCGGACTGACTGATCCCTGTACACCATTCACAACAGGCTGGAAAAAAGAGCATTTGTTACTGCCACCACTGTAATGTTATAAAATCAACAAAACATGACATTTAACCAGATTTTGCAGAAAACTTTATCAGTGCTATTACAGTCTTATGTTTCATTGATTTTCTAAGTGAAAATATGTTCTTCTACTGAGAGCATTTTGATACAATTTCACTCTTATTTACTAAATTTAACTTTCTGGTGGATGTGGCCTGTGCAAAAGTTATGGTACCTTAAATGTTGTTTGCCTTGTTTTTTCCAATGTGATATTAATAAAAAAATACTTATGAAATGAAAATGTGCAAAAACAAAAGTCCTAATGTTAAAATTTTACCAAACTGGGCCCGAGTGGCTCAGCAAGCTAAGATGCTGACAACAATGACCAGGGGATCACAAATCCCGGTCAGGGACATTGCAAAGTGATGGGGAAAGTCCTAATGTAGGGTGATGGGTTAATCGGCTACTACGATATTGGGAAGGGGATAAAAATTGGCAAAAACATAGGGGGAAAAAATATATATATATATATATATATTGTTTTACCAAACTATTGTTTATCGGGTCAGCAGTGCTTCCATTGTTCCTGATGATTTGGAAGAAGAAAGAACCATTGTTGTTGGCGCAGACAAAGAAGATATTGGGCTTCTAAAAAACAAAAGAAAACATGAGCTCATATGATGAACACAGTGGAGAGAGGAAATAGAGAGAATGGTAAACTGAGAACTAAATGAAAGGTGTTCAGTTTCTTCAGCACTTTTGCTGTTGAGAGTACCTCCATTAAGTTGGTGACCAAACCAAGACCAACGTAACCAGAATCTGAGCCGCTGAGCTCATAGTCCACTCTGGAGCTGGAGAACCGTGAGGAGATGAAGAAGCAGGGGGGGTCACCTGAGGGGTCACACCCGGTCGGGTCATCGATACAGACTTTAGCGCTCCCACAGCCAGCTCGAGTGATGGAATGCTGTCAATACATCAAACAGTCACATATTCACCATTAACAACAGTCGTCATCAGTGAGAAAAAATCTGAACGTGATTTTAATTAAAATGTTTCTTTTTTTCATTTATTGACAAAAATGAACATAAACAGAATAATCTACATAATCTAATAGTGCAATCAATATTGTGCAAAGTCTAATAATTATGCAAATGATCACCTGAAGAATAAAATGTAACTTGAAAGTATAGTTAATAAAATTAATTCTAATAACTTCTAAAACTCACCAACTTCCTTCTCTTCTTCTCAGAGGTGTGAAGGAAAGGATTAGGACCAGGGTTAATGGTAAGGATTTGGACCAGGGTTAAGGTTAAGATTAGGTTTGGGGTGCAGGTTAGGATTAAGGTTAGGAATACATTTGGGGTTCAGATTAGGGTTAGATTTAGGATTAGGTTTAGGTGCAGGGTAAAGTTAGGGTTAGGATTAGGTTTGGGGTGCAGGTTAGGGTTGGAGTTAAGATTAGGTTTAGGTACAGGATATTGTTAGAAAGAGTGTCAAGGTTAGGTTGTTTGTGGTAGAAGTTAGGGTTAGGATTGGGATTAGGTTTGGGGTGTAGTTTAAGGTTAAGTTTAGTTTTCGGTGCAGATTAGGATTTGAGTTAAGATTAGATTTGGGTTGCAGATTAAGGTTAGAGTTAAGATTAAGTTTTGGGGAAGGATAATGTTAGAAACTGTGTTAAGGTTAGGTAATTTGTTGTAGAAGTTATTATTAAGATTGGTATTAGTTTTTGGGTGAGGTTTAAGGTTAAGTTTTAGGCAAGTTTAAGACATGCAATTAAGGCTAGTAACATTGACGTCTACAGCTGGACTTCACAATGAAGTGACTTCAGCTCTGAATAAATCGAGTTTTTGCAGGAAAGGCTGAAGGAAACAATCTTACGTTGAGTGGTGTTGGTACAGGCAGGTGTATTTGACCATCAGCCTGCAGCCCAGCACAAGAAACCACAGCAGCGACCACCCAGATTAGTATGTTGTCCATGTCTGCTTCATCCACAAGACACAAGCTTTAGTTATTGTAATGAGGAAGCTCTGCAGCAGAAGAAGATTCAACTGAAATGTAATGTAGGATGTTAGACACTTAAAAACAAATAGAAAAATATACACAAATGTCAGAATAAATACTGCATCACGGCAATGAAGCAAATTGTTTTTACCTGTTAGATGTGAAGATATCGATGAGATCTTTATAAGTGCATTTTGTGGCCACACCTCACAGTGCATCCAATACCCTATGATGGGTAGTGTTGGGGGTGTAATTTCATACAGAAAATTTCATTGTCTTATTTCCTTGAATTCACTGAATTTTGTTTGTTTGAAGATATTTCTCAATAAATATGACCTACATCGTCCTACAAGTCCTAACATTACATGAAAAGAAGCCAGTTCCACAAATACATGTGAATTCTTCTTTAATTCTTTGCTATAGTGACTTGTATCCCTGTAGTCTTGTTTCATTACATTATATTGAGATTCTCTTGATGACATTTTCTTTCAGAAATTGCTGATATACAGTGGTAACCCCACTTACGAGCATCCCCACTAACGAGTATTCCAGGTAACGAGTCGAGATCTCGGAATATTTTTGTTCCAGGTAACGACTGAAATTCCAGCTAATGAGTAGCGTAAATTTGTTCAACTATGCCAAACCGCTAGGGGGGCTGCGGTCGTAGCATCTCCTAGATGTTACCGTAGAAGAAGAGGTCAGTCAATACCTTTGACCGCTGTCCAGTAAAAGTGCCTGTTGAAAGCGACGCTAAGGTAGCAAAAGGTAGTGAACAAGAAAGTTAGATACATTTTACTTTTACTTTTCATATAAGTGTAACCATACAGCCGCCAGCCTACACGAGCACCGTCGGTCTCCCTCTTATTAGCGGCCAGCCTACACGAGCGCCGTCGTTGTCACGTTTATGTTTTAAAAAGTCCATATAAACACATTATTTAGCATATTAAAGTATACTGTATATTGGCCGGCTGACACGGATTAATCAGTTTTACATGTTTTCTTATGGGGAAAATGCATCCAGCTAACGAGCAAACCAGCTAACGAGCTCGGCTCCTGCACGGATTAAACTCGTAAGTAGGGTTACCACTGTAATTCAGAATTCACCCATTCAGCCACCCTGGCCAAAACACTGCAAATCATGCCCAAACAATGATGCTACCTCCTCCATGTTTCACAGATGGGATAAGGTTCTGATTTTTAAGGTTCATGTTTTACTTTATTCATACATGTTTTTCTTTTAAACAAAGTTTTATTTTGGTCTCATTTGTCTAGAAAACATTCCATTAGCCTTCTGGTTTGTCCTCATGTTCTTGATGATTGGCACCATTGTTCTCTTTTGAGAGCCTTGGCTTTCTTCGTTGTTGTTCACTGTTCTCTTGATGGTGGACACTTGAACATTAACATTAGCCTTCGTGAGAGAGGTCTCCAAACCTTGGAAGTCACCTTGGGTACCTTTGTGACCTTGCATACTATTATAAACTTGGAGTGATCTTTGTTGGTCATCCACTCCTCAGGGTGGTAACAATGGTCTTGTCTTGAATTTCCTACATTTGTTCACAGTCTGTCTGACTATGGATTGGTGGAGTCCACATTCTTTATCCATTCCACCAAACATTCAAGCATTTTACTTTCCTTTTGTGTGTTTATGAGATGAAGCTTGCACTTTTGCCCTCTAAGGCTATGTAAGAGGATACATCTTACATAGCCTGAGAGTCTAATCTAAAACAAATGATCCCCTCTGATTCCTTCTTTTATCAGCATTCATCAACTACATATTTTATAAATTGCTGCAATATGTATGTTGCTTCTAAACATTAACGTGCTTGAACTTTTTCACGTTTTGTCACCTTACAACCACAAACTTAAATGTATTTTTTATTGAGATTTTAAATGATAGACCAGCACAACGTACCACATAATTGTGAAGTGTAATGAAAATGATACATGGTTTTAAAAATTTTAATCAAATAAAAATCTTAAAAGTGTGACGTGCAAAAGTATTCAGCCCCCTGTACTCTGATACCTCTAAACAAAATCCAGTGCAATCAGTTACCTTCAGAAGTCACTTAATTAGTTAATAGAGTCCAGCTGTGTGTAATTTAGTCTCAGTATAAATACACCTGTTCTGTGAAGGCCTCAGTGGTTTGTTAGAGAACACTAGTAAATTGAACTGATGACAGCCCTCACTGCATTCCCCACACAGCCATTTGAGAAATGCCAGATTATAAAACATGCATTTTGAAAACTGGAGTCTGACTATCAATAACAATGCGGGACAACGTCTCAATTTGCGGGACACGTGAAAAGTATTGAAAATGCATGACTGTCCCGTACAAAGCGGCACATCTGGTCACCCTACTCTGGAGCAATGGGTCATGTGGTCTGATAGTCCAGATTTACCCTGTACCAGAATGATGGGAGCATCAGGGTAAGAAGAGAGGCGGCTGAAGTGATGCACCTATCATGCCTAGTGCCTACTGTACAAGCCTGTGGGGCAGTGCTATGATATGGGGTTGCTGCAGTTGGTCAGGTCCAGGTTCAGCATTGTTATGAGCCCAAAGAATGAAGTGAGCTGACTACCTGAATATACTGAATGACCAGGTTATTCAATCAACGAATTTGTTCTTTTAATTATTCTACAGCCAATGAAAACCCAAAAGTCAGTATCTCAAACATTAGAATTTTATGAAAGACCAATTAAACAAAATGATGTTTAATACATAAATGTTGTTCTACTGAACAGTATGTGCAGTATATACACTCAGTAATTGGTTGAGGCTCCTCTTGCATGAATTACTGCATCAGTGCTGTGTGGCATGGAGGTGATCAGCCTGTGGCACTGTTGAGCTGGTATGGAATCCCAGGTTGCTTTGATAGCGTCCTTCAGCTCATCTGCATTGTTAGGTCTGGTGTCTCTCATCTTCCTCTTGATAATAGCTCATAGATGTTCTGTGGGGTTTAGGTCAGGTGAGTTTACTGCCCAGCACAGTGATACTGTGGTTATTAACAAGGTGTTGGTACTGTTGGCATTGTGGGCTGTTGCCAAGTCCTGCTGGAGAATGAAGTCTACATCTCCATAAAGCTTGTTAGCAAGTGGAAGCATGAAGTGCTCAAAAGTGTCTTGGTAGATGGTTGCGCTGGCTCTGGACTTCATATAACATCAAAGGGGTACTAGGGCCAACCTTCCAGTCCTCTGAATGACACTCTTCATGCGCCATACTCATCAGTATTAAAGGAAATAAATAATAATGCACTCAAATGGTGTTAGCAGTGCTCTTGTCTTACGTTCTGGCTCATTTACCTTCTCAGCTGATGGGTCTTTGGTGGGTACAGTTGTGCAGAGAAGAACATCATGTGATAATGGGAGATGATCACATTGCACGACTACATTCTCGTTCCCTCATTTATAATAATGCAGTACAATGGCGACTGTGTGCTGTGAACCAGGAAAGACCGACCAACAAGGAGTGTCCATTTACACTATGACCAAACACTGTGTACAACAAACATGTTACAAGTGTACCCTGCAAAGTGCTAGACAAACAGAACCCAAGAATGTAGCTCCTAAAAGTTAATCTGTTTTAAGCATTAGAGCTTAAGCTTAGCAGCTCCTTCATTATTCATTAACTGGGGACAACAAGAGTCCATTCACTACAAAACTGATACATTAGTATGTGAAACCAGCTAAAATTTCTCATGTTGAGTAATAATTTGGTAGTTTTTAATTGTTTATTCATTAAAATCATCTCATTGTATTAAGACACTTAATAATAATAGTAATCCACATCACCTTTCAAGTCACATGACTGATGCTGGCTTGTCTTGTACTATGTACTGTTCTGGTAAGCAGGGGCTAAATGAAAAAAAGAAAGTGAAAATAAACTGTGATTCATTGAAAACTTAATTAGTAGTTTTTTAAAGAAGCTTGTAGTTTCGAAGGGTGTATATAAAAATCTTTACTTTTAGTTAATAATGAGCTACCTCAGTCATTAGCTTTTTGTTATATACTTAACAATCATTTCTTAGTAGCTGATTGAAGTGATTAAGATGTTAAGGCGGCACTATTAGCACTGGCAAGGCGGAGGTTTTTTGAGATTCTGAAAAGTCCCCCTCCCTCTTGTGGGCTATCAGCCAGCTATTGTTATGTTAACTATTGCTAGGATATCATCCCCCACAGGGTTTACGCTCAGAGAAGGAGAGCTTTCTCGGTGAAAACCCAAAGAAAGAGTGTGCAGTGTGTGTGTTATTGATTATGATAAATAAACGTATAATAAACTAT
>BRDA01002361.1:9796-28471 GCA_036984385.1 Crenuchus spilurus
AGTTGTCGTTTCCACACTTTTCTTAAGTGTAAGTAATGAGTCCATCTTCATCTCTATGATCTATTTTATACTTTAAGTAGTTCTGAAACCAGTACTTTTGTACTTTTACTTGAGTAAAAAGCTTAAGTTGATACTTCAACTTCTATAAAAGTCTTTTTATCTAGTATCTCTACTTCTACCTGAGTAATGAATGTGAATTCTTTTCACACCTTTGCTGTTGATCAGTATGGCTTATAGCTCATGAGTTGGCTGGCCAACCAGGCACAATGTGGTCAGAAAACCTTCTGATAGTACTTTTGGCACTGCTTGCAGGTCCTATTGGAAAAGGAAATTAGCATCTCCATAAAATCTGTCAGCAGATGGAAGCATGAAGTGCTCTGAAATGTCTGGTAGATGACTATGTTTACTTTGGACTTGAAGCAACACCAGTAGATGACTCACAGACTGCAGAAACCTCACACTGGACTTCAGACACCTCGGATTCTGTGTCTCTCCACTCAAAATGAAATATTCTAATAATCTGAGATTCTGGATTTCTGATTTCTCTGAGCTATAAGCCAAACAGATCAACATTAAAACAATAAAAAGCTTGAAAAAAGGTCACTCTGTGTGTAATGAATATAAAATACATGAACACATAAGAACTTTTAGAGATGCACTAGTATCTGTTTTTGTTAGCTTTCCATCAGCCCTCTGCTTTGACTGTGGCTAGGTCAGTTAGTCTTGTGCACTGCCAGGCTATTGGAGACTGCTGACAGAATCCAGATGACCTGCAACACCCTCCCTTCCCCAGATTAGAGGTTATATTGAGGCAGCACTGAGAGCTGGGTGTGGGGCCTAAGGCTGCATGTCCTCCGTTTGTTCTGCTCTCTGGTCTGTCACTCAATGATCTGTCTGTAAATACAGAGTTCTGAGCTTCACTGATACGTCCCACTGAATACATTCAAAATAAGTTTCAGAAATGACATCATCTGAGTGATGGACTGTAATTTTGGTTGAATTCAAATCAGGCAGCTGTAATATTTAAGAAAAATGGATCATTGAATCAAATCTCCCCCTTTAATGGCTTTATAAACCACTTAGTTCTCTACTGCAGGTAAATCATTTGAATGATGGAGTGTCATTTTGGTTCATATCGGGTCCATTATGATGATATCTGGATTGGGCTTCCCACAAGCATGTTAGTAACCATCACATGATAGATGTATCAAACATTCTTTATACAGATAATATTTCTGTCTTATATTTGCTTGTTGTATGCTAGTTATGCTCAGTGCATATTTTAGTCAATCTGTAAATATATAGAACAAAACTTTATAAAAATATAAATAATTAAAATTGATTTTATTATGGAACCAGTTCAACCTATGAGGTGCTATTTTAGCTCAGCAAAAGTCAAAGTTGACAGTTTTTTCTAGTCAGCGATGACCAGCCAATGTTTAATGGCTACAGCTTACAGTTTCACACTGTAACTACATAATATTACTGGTTTCAGCTATGCAAGTAACTTTAGCTGATTTGTATATATAGTTTGTTGTAAATGGGTTTTATTTTCAATTCAATAGGATTTAAAACAACGTGGTTATTTTAGTCTCATAACTCCAGTGCCAAATTTTGGACACACATCGTGTCTTGGATCATACATTTCTGAGATGTTTTTTTTGCCAGTTTCTATAAACAAGTCCTGTCCATTGTTCTATATAGCAGGTATCCTCTGTGCACTGAGTGCATGCATTGATTAGCCTGTGTTGGCCTACATTTCACCAAAACCCCCATCACATCATGATCATGACACATTTCCATGCACAAGCCATCCCAGAGGAAAATTTAAAGGCTCACATGTTTCTCATTGATGGCTCGGGAGACTTAATGGAGATTCTCCTAAAATTCCTTATAACATCAGGAGAAAGGAAATAAGAGACACTTCTAGCATCTACATTTTTTTTTATTTTTGCCAATTTTCTCCCCTTTACAATGTAGTAGTAGCCAATTAGCCCATCCCATCCGCTAGGGGGCTCTCCTCATCACTTTACACTGTCCCTGACTCTAGGAGGGTGAAGACAAGCACAAGCCGCCTCCGGTGTGTGTGATTCAGCCCCGGCCTCTTTTCAAAATACCACTGATACACCATCACTGGTGAGCCAAAGCGCTCGGAGGAAAGCACAGGATTCCCAGCTCTGAATGGACCAATCAGTAGACGTCTGAGCCAGCAGACATTGCAATGTGTGAGTGATGGGGAGAGAGAGCGCCATCTACCCGCCCAGAGAGAGCACAGCCAATTTTTGCTTTCTTGGGACCCGGCTGTTGATGGCAAACAGCATGACCGGGATTCAAACGTGTGATGCCTTGGTCATAGTGTCAGTGTCTTAGCCTGCTGAGCCACTTGGGCCCCATCTGAGAAGGTGGTTAGTCCTGAATGAGAAACGGTTCATTTAGTTGTATTTAGATTGTTATTATCTGAGCAAATGTGAGATGTGCAGATCTGTACTAAAACTAAAGAGGAGATTTCTCAGGAGAATGAAATGAGCAGCTGGAGACTTATGCTAAAGTCTCATTTGTGTTTCTATCTGATCTCACTTTTGTCTAGGAGAAACTACTGAGATGTTAAGGAGATCTCCTTTATGATTTATTATCTTTCCAATGAGACTTCAGCGAGGCTCTCTCTGTTTTAATAGTTGCTATTTATTTCTGTTACATTGGCCATCATGGGGCATGTCTGCCAGCTCTGCTCTTGGACCTTTTAAGACCTTACAGGTGATTATTTTTGAAAGGGTGTACTTTCAAGATAATTGCATGGTAAGCATGTGCGTGGGCAGGCTTGCACAGCAGCTTAGTTTGTTTATGCTGACTTGTTTATGTTCAACGGCGTGCTAAGCCTGCTGTCATCTCTAACACCAGTCATTATTCATCAAATGAAGTTTTAAAGTGGTCAACAGGTCTCTAATAAGTGAATGAGTGCATATAGCTGTAGTGTATGATATGAGATGTACAGTGAATGCACCAGTGTATATCAGAGGCTGCTGTAATTACAGAGTGTACACTTGTACAGCACTTTAACACTAGGTGTTATTTTAACAATGGTGATTTTGCTGTGTGGGCTGCAAATGAGGGTGGATCTGGCTGACTTGGTAGACAGCAATATTAGACACATGGCTGTTTTATTCTGGTTTCCAAGGTTGTGGTGGCTTTTTAAAAGAGATGTTTATAACATGTCACTTTCTTAGAAGCGTTCTTACATCTCCAGTCTTAAATTAGGGTGTTTTAAGAACTTGAGCTTGGATGGTTTAGGAAAATTGGTACAAAAGCCTTTATATTATAAAAGGTTTGAAAGATTCTTTTAGAAATAAAAAGTAGTTCTTCTATAGTATATAGAGTACAAAAACACCTTTTCACAAAGATTGTATTATGAAAATGAAGGAAACACGTTGCAAGTGGGAATTAAAACATAAGGCAGTAACACTTCCTGAAATGTACCTTTCAGCTAACTCACAAATAGGAAACGAAATGTTGACTTTGACAATTAGGCCCGGATATTCATTAAATAGCAATCTGGCTGAGAGGCAGTTTCCAAGACAAACATTTCCCTCGAGTTCCGCTGGTCTCATTTCTTGCCCTTTTGGTGGAGCGTTGAACGCTGAAGTGCACGTACCACATTAAATGTAGGTGACTCTTAATTATATGTGATCTGGATCTATGCATGATAGGAAAGAGGCAGAAGCAGCTGTCTGGAAGAGGATGACTGCACATCCCATCTACAACAGAATCAACATCCTCTGTCCAACTGCATATTCTCAGCAGGCAAAGACGCTACCACTATGACCAGAGAATCACGAGTTCGAATCCCGGTCATGCTGTTTGCCATCAACAGCCGGGGCCCGAGAGAGCAAAAAATTGGCAGTGCTCTCTCTGGGTGGGTAGATGGCGCTCTCACTCTCCCTATCACTTTCACATTGCAATGTCAGCTGGCTCAGGCGTCTACTGATTGGTCCAATCGGAGTGGGGACCCTGTGTGCCTTCCTCCGAGCGCGTTAGGCTCTCCAGTGACGGTGTATCAGCTGTAATTCAAAAAAGAAGCGGTGTCTGTATTACACGTAACGGAGGAGGCTTGTGCTTGCCTGCACCCTCCTAGAGTCAGGGACATTGCAAAGTGATGGGGAGAGGCCTAACAGAGGGGATGGGTTAATTGGCCACCACTACATTGGGAAGGGGATAAAATTGGCAAAAACCTAGAAATATATATATATATTTTTTAAAGAATCTTTAAACCAGACTAAAACCTCCTAAATTAGAACATGTTCTATATTAATAAACATTCAACAAAAGTTAGAATATCTCTGAAATTAAATCTGTACCTTGTAAGAAACACTTCATTGTAAGGTACTATTCATTAGACTACATGAAGTCTGTGCCGTCAACAGCCGGGGCCTTAAGAGAGCAGAATTGGCCCTGCTCTCTCTTCGGATGGGCAAGATGGTGCACTCTCCTTAGCACTATAAAAACAATGTCAACTGACACAGGTGTCTGCTGGGCACTCCATCAGAACTGGGAATCTGCGTTTTCCTCCCAGCACGCTATCCGCCCGGCGGCGATGCATCAACAGTTCAGAAAAAAGGAGGCTTGACATCACTGGTGTTGGAGGAGGCCTGTGCTTGTCTGCCCCCTCCCAAGAGAGTCAGAGACATTGCAAGTGATAGTGATAGGAAGAGTTGATAAAAGGGACGCGATAATTGGCCACTAAATTACATTGGGGAAAAAATCAGGAATAAACTTTAAAAAAGAAAGACTACATGCATTCTACCTTTTTCATGACAACTGACATTGTCCTACATAAAAATACACTATATGGACAAAATTCCTGGGGCACCTGCTCATTCATCATTTGTTCCGAAATCAAGGATATTAAAAAAAGAGTTTATCCTGCTTTTGTTAAAGCAACTGTTTATACTGTCCAGTGAAAGCTTTGTACTAGATTTTGGAGCATTGCTGTGAGGATTTAGTGAGGTCACCTCACCTCATTACCAGCTCATCCCAAAACTATTGGATGGAGCTCCATTATTCCAGAGAACACAGCTCCACTGCTCCACAGCTCAATGCTGGGGGGCTTTATACCCCTCAAGCCAATGGCATTAGTCATGGTGCCAGTAAGGTAATGTTTATCAGCTCCAGACAGTCCTATTCTATTGGCAGTACTTCTTTATAGGGACCAGACAAGCTTTGTGTGTGCATTTACACATCTGTGTCAGCTATGGATGCAACATAAATTAGCTCAATGCATTCATTAGATATGATGTCCACAAACATTTGGACATATATTGTATTTATTAGAGCTTATTCCAGTAGGTTTCATCTGCCACTTGGGCTAATTGTACAATTTTTGATGCTGTTTGGAACAATCCTTAGTAAAACAATAATAATATATAAATGTAAGCTTATGTCCATTATCAGCGGTACCCTACAGTAAAGTTTTAATGCTTGTAAAGTACTGAGAGATCCAGTGGAGCATGTAGTAGTGTAGTATATTAGTAAAAAATATTATCTGGAGAAACTTCTTAGAAGAAACCTTCTTAGTTTGGTAAAAAATTTTATGTAAAGAATTGTTGAAAGTTTTTAAGGAAACCAAAAGTAGTTCTTCTCATTTTCAAAGAGGGTTCTTTTGAAGAATATAGTGATGTCTTGAAGTAGTGATACACCATGTACTAGTGACAGTAAGTCATGTAGTAGTCATGAATATCCTGTTCTTAAAATAGACAAGCAAAATATAACGTCTTAAAAAAAAAACTTTCCCACCCCATCTAAAGATGAGCCGTTATTCAAGTGACACTAAAAACAACCCAACAAAGCTGCAGTAACTCGTTTAATTGAAAAGACAGGAATAGAATAACTGCTGGTCTGCCACGAAGATTACATTCATGTCTTTATATATCCCTGAACACAGAGCACATTAACATTGTTAGCACAAAATAAGATGCAGTGAGGAACCTTGAGTGGCATTCAATTCTCAACAAGATCGTGTTGTCACTGCTCTTGCTCTTATCAGTATGCTATTGTTCCTCATGGTTCTTATGAAATAAGGCAGTTCATTCATTATGCCACAAGGACATTAAAAGCCTTTAGTGGCAGCATGCTAAAATGTCCTTTCCCTGGGACAGGAACTCATTGTGCTATTTCTGTTTCAGGCTTTTGGACACAATAATGAGGTGGACATTTGATCAGATTCTAGAAGCTCTATCATTGTCCAAGAGGAGAAGATTGCAAACACATCATTTACACATCATGTGTATACACCAATCAGCCATAACATTAACACAGCCTCACTGTATCTACATTCACTGTCCACTGATCATACAGGAGCACTTTGTAGTTCTACAAATACAGACTGTAGTCCATCTGTTTCTCTGTAGACTTTATTAACCTCCTTTTACTCTGTTCTTCTTGGTCAGGACCCCCACAAAGCAGGTATTATTCTCATCGCTGCAGTGACACTGATGTGGTGGTGGTGTATTAGTGTGTGTTGTGATGGTAGAAATGGATCAGACACAGCAGATGGACATCCGTGTCACTGCAGTACTGAGAATGATCCATCGACCAAATAATAGCGGCTCTGCGGGGGTCCTGACTATTGAAGAAAAGAGTGAAAGGAGGCTAATAAAGTCTGTAAAGTGAACTACACAGTGCACCTGTATGATGATTAAAAAATATTAAAAGGTTTCGAGAAGCAAATCACAGTAGTTCAATGGGTGTATGAGTGTAGATTCAAGAAGGCTTTGTTAATGTTGTGGTGAATCAGTGTATACATATCACACTGAGATAAGGATAAGATCATTAAAATGTGGATGCAACAATAACTTGTGTCTGCTGGATAAACATGATCACATATGTCATCCTTATGAGGGAGCATAAGTGTTCACATACTAGAAAGCATGCATGATACATCAGCAACCAGTGTATTAATCAGCTATAAATGGGTGTTTAACCAGTTTCCCACAATGAAGTCACATGCAAATGAATGACAAAGTGCAAATTCAAGTTCATATGCTGTGAACCATCACCAGATATGAACACAAACATAGATCAAGAACAAATAAGAAATATAACAATGAGATTTCAGTTTCTGTATCATAATAGTGTAAATAAAATACAGTGGAACCTCAGTTTTCATCATTAATCCATTCTAAAGTGTCTGATGATAAACAAAATGATTGATTACTGAAGCAATATTTCCCATAAGAAATAATACAAATCCAATTAATATGTTCCAGACACTCCAAAATATACATAAAAATACATATATGTTAATTATATTAATATAGAATAACTATAGTGTTACATACAAAACACAATGAGAAATGAATACAAAAGATTAATAAAATGGATAAATGACCATTCATCATCACTCTTACAGGTTTACTCTCTGTTTTAGAGTGTGCCAGTGTGGTCCAGCCACAGCCTTTGTTTTTGTACACCCGTTCTCGGGGTTCTTGGTCGCTATTTGTTATTATTGTTATTATTCCCATATGTTTTCAGGTGGTAGCGCTGCACACCATCGCTTTAGTGTGACATGTTTTAGTTTATTTTGAGCATTATCAACAAGAAACAAAGCCAGAATAATCAACAAACGTATGGGTGAGTGTCAAACATGTGGGTGGATGCTTTGTTTTTGCTAAATTAGCAGCGAGTCACATGGAATGCCAATGAAAACCGGGCAGATGAATGATAACTGGGACAAAATTTCTCTTGAAATTTCTCATGAAAATCTGAAATCCAGACTCTCAAAATCATAAAAAAATTTTATTCTGAGTAAATTGCTAATCAAACAGTATCAACATTAAAAGGTTTTATTCTGTCAAAACCTGCAATATTTATTAACCATGTCAACTATATATATATATATGTATATATATATATATATATATATATACACACACACATACACAGTCATGGCCGAAAGTGTTGGCACCCCTGAATTCTTTCCAGAAAATGAAGTATTTCTCCCAGAAAATTATTGCAATTACACGTTTTGTTATACACATGTTTATTTCCTTTGTGTGTATTGGAACAAGACAAAAAACAGAGGGAAAAAAGGCCATTTTTACATAATCTCACACAAAACTCCAAAAATGGGACCCTCAACTTAATATATGGTTGCACACCCTTTGGAAAATATAACTGAAATCAATTGCTTCCTATAACAAGCTTCTTACACCTTTTTTTCCTCTGTTTTTTGTGTTGTTCTAATACACACAAAAGAAAATAAACATGTGTATAACAAAACATGTGTAATTGCAATAATTTTCTGGGAGAAATACTTCATTTTCTGGAAAAAATTCAGGGGTGCCAACACTTTCGGCCAAGACTGTATATATACACATACATACATACATACATACATATACAGTATATATATATTTACAATGATTTTCATTATTGTCATATAAACTGATTTAGCTGAGTCATAGCTATGTCAAATTACTCAACGATCCATTAAATATGTGATATTGGCCACAGCAAGTATCAGCCAGAAACTCAATACCAGTGCATGTCTAGTTACTAGTGAGTTTGAGCGTCAGAGGACATGGACAGGAAGGGACACCTCTGTTTAGGTCAGACTGACTCAGGGGTGTGTAAAGCAGAATGAATTTGACATTCCTTCTCCACCCAGAGGTCTGATCTCCACCCAGCCATTCTATGTCCATTTAGGGGGCGTTGCAGGCACTTTTGGTCACTGGGGGTGTGAAGTGTGTGGTTTGTGTGTCCAGCACAAGACCAAGTGAAGGCGGGACAGTGGGACGAGGGTTTCTAGCTTTGACAGAGGGGGTCTTTGTGCATATCCAGGGAGCACATTCCCCTTCTCTTTAAACCAAGCCCCCTTGGCCCATGACATCATAGCCCTCAGCCAGACAGGGCAAAAAACCTGACTTGGAGTAGAAGAGAGAAGAGAGACATTGTAGTAGAGGACGGTGGGGGGGGAAAAAGAGGAAACGGCACGCGGCGAGCGGTGCAGGGTAAGTGAGGCGGACCACTCTTTAACATTCGCACCCACAGAGGAGAGGGAAATGGAAGGAGTAGCCAGGAAAAGGCTTGTGTGCTGTCCTGGGCAGGGCTTCACCGGTTCTTCTCAAAGACTTGTAGTTAGAGTGGTTGAGCTTAATTTGGACCACAAGTGCTCTGTAATGTGTGAATTTAAATAGGACTGTGAGCCTAGAGGAGCGTTAGTGCCTAAGCTGGGAACTTATGGACTTGTTAGTTTAGACAGGAGGACACTTTCTGTTTTGATTCTCATCTATTGGCTGGAACTGCATCCTGGGAGCAGATTTAAATAGAATCACACGACCCTGAAGAAACTTAAGCTGGTGTGTCAGCTAGATACACTTTCTGTTTTGATTTCTCATCCTTTGACTGGACACCATGAGTGAAGACTAGATTAGAAGCTGGAGAAGATTCAGGACCAAGGGGTAGGCATGTCCTCGCATCAATAACTCCATCTTTGTTAACTACACTCTAAACGTATCCAGAGCTTAATGAGGTTTGAAATAATTCTCTTCATTCCACTCTGCTGATGTCATGTCTCCCTCCTCTTATGGCCATGGAGACCAGGTTGCTCCATTGAACTCCCTCTTGAGATGCAGGCTTCTGTAAGTAGCGAGAGTGGGGATCCTATTTCAGGATTCTCCTGTCAGCAGCGCTGTGGGACAGTCTTGTTTTCGATGCCGCCTTTGTGTCAGCCGCTCGGACCCTCAGAACACTGGCCAGAGGCTTCTAGCATTACCACGGACCTTTCAGCAAGTTCTGTTTGCAAGAGCTGACAAAGGAACGCAGAAAAGTACGCTGGACCAGTGTCTCTTCAGTGAGTCAGGGCCAAGCTGCAAAGGAGGGCTTGGCTGTGTGTTAATTGTGTGTGTCAGGCTAAGCATTTCCAGATGCTTCAATGGCAACACCATGCTGAGAGTGGCACACAAAAAAAACAAGGCACCAGCCACAGGCACCGAGATCTAAAGAATGATAACCACATGCAAAAGTTCAGTGTTTGCCCTTCATTAGGTTTGTATGCTGTAATCCAAAAAATTGGATTTTGCATTTATTTCTCAATTATCTCTCATTGAAAATTTGGAAAACAGTTCCAGATTGAGAATAATGCCAAACCATTTAGTCACCTTGTTGTGATGTCAGCACTCGTGTCAAATTATTACATAGGCAAGTGCTGTTCTTTGATAAACGAGATGTTTTGAGAAATAGATATTTTTGTTATGGTTTTGCTGGGTTTTTTTTTTTTACTGCAACCAATTTTATTCTTTATTCTATGAATTAATTGTCAAGGCAAGGTGTCCTCAAACTTTTGGCAGGTACTGTACACACAGACACACATATAAACACACTTTAATTAGGCTAGCCAGGACGGCGTATCCTTCATCACTTGCATTAGCCGGCAGGATCCTGGAGGACAGCTGAGCTATGCGGGGAATGTCAGAGGGGGCTTGGCGGGGCGTCCGCATCCCCCCACTGAGAGCACAGCTTATTACTGCCGGAGCTGCCGTGGACCATGACCAGCACACACAGAGCAAGGCTGGGAGAGAGGGAGTATGCTAGGCTCTTAAGGAATACTTTGTCGTAAAAATCGAATTTATGGAATCTTTGCCTTTCCCCAAATACTAGTGCGACTCCAAAAATGTAAACATGGGGGGGGGGATTCATTTGTGGTCATAAATGTTGTTGTCATTACACATAAAGAACATACATTTTTTTAAATGTTCATACTCTTTGAATAGTCATTTCTTAACTCAAATTAAATATTTTAATCATTTGAGATTCTGGACTTCTGATGTTCATGGCATTGTACACTAATTCAACCCTAATTCACTAATGTAGCTAACCCACCAATCTGCACTGTGCACATGACATGTTATTTTGTATACTGTTAAAATGCTGAATGAGAGCTGGTGATGAAAAGAAGGGACAGAGTTGGTTAGATCATTCGGAGGTCAAATGAAAATGTTCTTCCTGTCTCCAGCTGAGAGCTCTGCTCCTAACCAGTCAATAATATTGACTGAATTAATCAGTAAAATCATCTACACTGAGTAGACCTCCTTTTGCCTCCGGCTTCTTAGACTAATCTGTGCTTTCTTTGTCTGGCTTTTCGTGACTTGGGGAAGTTCACATGACGCTTAATGTCATCATTCGCTCAGAGGTAGAGCTGAAGTTAGGCGGAGCAGTGAGTAGGAACATGTTGTGGTAGAGGACAAACCTCGAGGCTATGCTTAGTCTGGTGTTGCAGAGAACAGGGACCTTCATTCAGTTCAGCCTGGTGCCATAAAACCACATTAAAGACAACAGCATGTAACTAATGGAAGGTAACAGGGACACTTGGTGCTTTCCAGAGTTCCAGAGGTGCTAAAAGTGTTTGATGTCACAAACAATTACTTCTTTATGTCAGGTTTATGTCTAGATAAGCTGATGTTTGTTTACAACATAGGCCTGGGACATTTAAATGTTTAAATAGCATGTACTTGTGTGAAAGTGTGCTGCCGGGCATGCTGTCGGAACAGCGCTGGTTTCATTGAAGTCGCAGAATGTAGGCCATGTGAATATTGAATGAGCTCCAGTCTGGGGTTGCTAAACTAATGGAGTTCACCTGGGGAGCGTTTTGAAAAGTTGAGCGTAGCCAGCTTTATATTTCAAAGAAATGCTGATGCTGATCTATTGTAGAAGACACTGGGGTCGGTCACTATAGGTTAAGTTTAATAAAATTCCAGCAGTGTGTCAATTACACACTCAGAAATTCATGATTCTAGACCATCACTGGGACAGTACACTTCTGTACTCAATGTGCCACCAAAGGTTCTTTGAGTGATGCCATAGAAGAACCACAATTTGTTCCATTACAAATCTTTTAAATGGCAGCCTCTTAGAGGGCAGCTGTGGTCTGCTGGTTAGAGATCTGGTCTTGTGACCAGAAGCTCGCCCGTTCGATTGCCAGACAAGTCAAGGCTGAAGTGCCCTTGAGCAAGGTACCTAACCCCCAACTGCCCCAACCATGGATAGGGCTGCCCAACGCTTCAGTCTTCACTATAGTGTGTGTTTCACTGCACGGATGGGTTAAATGCGGAGGTCACTTTGGCAAAAAATCTAATCTAACCTCTTTAAAGAGGCATATTGTCAATGTTTGTAAAGACCCTTTCTACAGTTTAAACTTGAAATAAAGCTCCAGAACCTTAACTTGGTGGAAAACCATTTTAAAGTCGTCTTCAGACTCAAACATTTCATTTTCAGAAAACATTCTTTAAGCATCAGGCTTTTAGACAAATTTTAAGAAATAGAAATGATACTTTTATGGCATTGCTCAAATAAGGTTGTGTCTGGGGTGGTCTATCGTCAGTACCTTTAGTTTAATTATATCAGATTGTGTTGTAATAAATGCTTCTGAAGTTGTATTGACACACCTCTCTAACCTGTCCTGACTCCAGACTTTTTAAAAGGTATTACGATACACAACTGGACTTTACCTTTACATTGTTTATACTGAAGAGAACCTGTATAGTACATTTTCTGTGACAGTGTGAGGTTCACTTTGTGAGTGAGTGAAGCATCTGAAAGGCTATTTCAGTGTCTGTTTCTTTCTTTTATTGCCATTCTATAAACACGTGTTTCTCCTCTGTTTGTTAACTCTCTGTTCAAGCCATGCTTTACAGCCCCTGGACGTGTTATTTACATGTCTCTGAGCTGTCCATTCACAAACATTAGCTGTCAAACAAGTGTAAACAATGGAAACTGCTCAAGCATACACACAGTTAAAACAAAGTGCTGAGTAAGGGAATAGAATTCCTGTCAGTAATGTTCTAGGTTTTAAATGTGTGTTTGGTTGAGTTCTTTTATGAGGGCAGTGAAATTTGACAATTCTGTGTTGTGTTTTAGTTTTGACTAAAGCTTTAGTTTTCTACATTACAAACAGAATCTTGTGTCAGAATGTTGGAATTATATAAAGATTGCACAGTGGTATTCAAGTGCTTGTCAAATAAATAACTATTATTCAACTGTAACTTATACAGTATATAAACATTATACTTTAAATTTAGAGTCAAATGACAAGGAACAATGAGACAATGGGAAGTTACTAGAAGTATGGTAATATTTTATGTATTTATTAAATTGAAAGTAATATCATGTAATTGCTATGGATAGCCCATTTATCAGCAATATTTTGTTGGCCTATATAAATATGAGACATTCTCATATTTACAGAATACAATCATAACATAGCATGACTATATATGTAGTAATGATGTATATTTGATTATGTATAGAAAATGTCTATAGAAAATGAACTGGGAACTGAACAAAAATATAAAGCAACACTTTTGTTTTCTATAGACATTTTTTATGTTCACAAAAGGCCTTTTCCTCTGAAATATTGTTCGCAAATTTGTCAAAATCTGTCTTAGTGAGTACTTCTCCTTTGAAGAGATAAGGCGTTCTACCCCACCGCCACCATGGGCCACTCAAATCACAATGTTAACATCAGAACACCGCTCACTCACACAATATACATGCAGTCTGCCATCTGCGCTGTACAGTGGAAACCGGGATTCATCCATGAAGAGAACACATCTCGAATGTGCCATATACCATCACATATGAGCATTTCCCCACTCAAGTCGATTACAATAATGAACTGCAGTCAGCTGGAGACCCCAATGAGGACAATGAGCATGCAGATGAGCTTCCCTGAGATGGTTTCTGACAGTTTGTGCAGAAATTCTTTGGTTATGCAAAATGATTGTAGCAGCAGCTGTCCAGGTTCCTGCAAATTGTCTGGAACCTGTAGAATATTAGCATAATATGAGAATCACTTTATACATGTGTGTGCAACAAAAGTAATTTTATATAACTGAAAACATTTCAACAGTATTGTATGATACAAACTGCTGACAGCACATCTCTAAGGCAGAAATATTCCATGTATTAAAAAACAGGAGAAAGGTTTCCATTTCAAATGGGCTGTCCCATCTGGTGAAAAGCCATTTGAAGTTGTGCTCTGTGGTATTTCCCCCCAAGGAGATTGTGCCATCCATGAGGCCCTCCATGTCCCACAGGGAGATTACACTCCATTTAATGATGATGACAGACCCATAATAGGGTAACCCTCCTTAGCGCTCCAAAAAAACAAGAGGACTTGGATGAACCTAAAATCTGTTCATCTCAATGAATAATTCACACTTTGTCCATTAAACAAAGTTCTCTGGAGCAGACAGGAAATTGGGTCAGAGAATTATGAGAGCTCCCATGAACTTCCCATCCTTAATCAAAGAAAATGATGCAGTAATGAAAAGATTTCATCAACGTTCTGATAACAGCCACTTTTAACATTACGTGGAATCTAATCTAAATGCCACATTTATATTTATAACCATGTCTGAATATTTTCAGACAAATGGGTAAAATCTGTTATTCAGAATGGATTTGCTGAAAAAAAATGCTTGAGCATACTTTGCTCTCTGTATCGTCCTATTTAATACTAATATTCCATCAACGTGGATTCTAAAAGGTGTCCTCATAAATCTTGTATTCTCAGGATCAGATTTCAAAGGTCAGAGTTCAACAAACCCATTATCCTTCACATCTCACCATAGGCTATTCCTCCATTATGTATGACGGTCCCATGCAATGATTCCTTTTAGCTCTGTGCTGTGCGCAGATTACATAAACATGAGTCTATAAGGGGGCCTGTCCTCTGCAAATGATGTTTTCATTGCATATACTGTGTAACTTTCATATATTACATAAACGGCTGGAAGTATATATGGATCTAAGCAGTGCAATTTGAGCTCATTTAGGTTTCTGTTTGTTTTCAGAAATCCTCCAGGATTCCAGACGATGACAGTGAGCTGAAGAGCGAGAAGAGTGTGAAGAGTGTTAGTTTCTTAGACCCAGTCAGTGTGATCTCCAGTAGCAACATGGAACTTGAGAGCCAGCACAATCATGCAACAAGTGGGCAGAATGGAGTGAAGCACAGAGGAGAGGCACTGGACAGTGAAGTCGCCCAGGAAATCCGTTACCTTGATGAGGTACTGGAGGCCAACTGTTGTGACCCTGGAGCTGAGATGACATCAAATGGAACTTGTTCCCCTGAGCTCCAGCCAATCAGTGTTGATGGAACTGGGCCATCTGTTCATGTTTCTGATGCATCATCCTCAATTAGTCGTGAAGTAACTGTAGAGGGTAAAAAACAGACCACCTATGTTGAGGACAATTTCAATAGTATTAAACCGAATGGCCATTCAGGAATGATGAGCGAAGACTGTAACAGGTCCCCTGAGACAGAAACAACAATCAAGAAAGAGGCCCGTTTTGAGCTTAGAGCTTTCCATGAAGAGAGAAAGCCATCCAAGCTCTTTGAAACACCAACAGAGAAAGAAATAAGGGTGAAGAAGGTCAGGCCTTCAGAAGAGGTTGCGGAGCTAGAGAAAGAGCGCTTGGAACTTATCCGAGATCAAGCAGTTAAGAAAAATCCAGGGATTGCATCAAAGTGGTGGAACCCACCACAAGAAAAGTCACTGGAAGATGAGTTGGAACCAGAACAACTAGAGTCACTCAGACGGTATGAGGAGAGGAAGCAGAAGAGACCTGAATCTATCAGACTTACACAAACTTCTCCCAAACAAACTGTATCCTTTGTCCAACCAGATACAGGAAATAAGGAGGATGTTGTTGTTCAAGGAATCGATTTCTCTGCAGCCCGCCAACAGTTTGTCCAGATGGAACATAGCAAACAACAGCATGCCGTGAAGAGACATGTCGCTCCCCAGATCTACTCTGCCAAACCTTTTTCCAGGACCTCAGATGCTGATAAGACAAGCAGCTCCATCTCAGTCACAAGCTATGGTAGGGTCATTGTGGAGGACGGAGGAGAAATGATCCAGGTCAGTGGGGTGTCATGCAGCTCTGGAGACAAAGACAGGATGACTGACAGTGATATGAAAAATGATGACTTCACCTGTGCCCGAGCAGTGATGACTATCTTCAAGGATGAGGACAATGAGTTGTACCAGCGGTCTACAAACAGCTCTTATCATCCTGAGGAGATCGACTCCGGGTTGGATGACTTGTCCCTAAGGTCTCAGGATACCACTGTGCTTGAGACCCTGTCAAATGACTTCAGCATGGATAACATAAGTGACAGTGGTGCCTCCAATGAAACTATGAGCGCCTTCTTGGAGAATTCCCTTGGAGACTACTCCTTTCCATGTACTCCAATAGCCACAACACCCATCAATGGGAAGCTAGATGGCAGCATAAAATCACCAGGTGAGCAAAGCAGCTCATGTATGGGAGACAGCCTGACAGAGGAGGAGCTGGAATACCATGCAGGTATCCTGGTCCAAAATGCCATCCAGCAAGCGATTGCACATCAGACTGATAAATGGCAGCCGCTCCAGGCCACGCAGCAGTCCTCCCCAATCTCTGAGAGGCATGTGGAAATTTCGGAACCCTCACCAATAGCACCTGAAGAGAAAACTCTCTATATATCACCTCCTAAAGATCAATTGCCCGTGGAAGAGCAGAAAACTACACCTCCTAAAATTAGTGTGCAAGTGCCCACAGTCCAAGCCACTCCTGCTCTTCCAGTGAACACTTACAAGCCTCCAAGTCCTTCTCCTCCACCAACTGAGAAGTCAGAATTCAGTTATTTCAGTAAGTACTCAGAGGCAGCAGAGCTCCGCAGCACAGCTTCTGTGACCCGTACCCAGGATGCGGAAATCACTTCCGGGCCCTTCAAGTTGCGCTCACGCAAGCAGAGGACGCTATCCATGATTGAGGAGGAGATTCGGGCAGCCCAAGAACGTGAGGAAGAACTTCGAAGGGAGCGACAGACCCAAAGTTTGCGTCCCAACCCCAAACTTATTGCCAAGCAGAAGGCAAATAGCCTTCCTGCCAAACTGGTCCTTACTGGGAAAACTGCTCCAGGTGAGCCAGTTACATATACCTTTAATTATGATCCATGAATTATGTTGACGTTGAATTATGAACTTCGCTCCTTTGGGGGAGTTTGGGCTTGATTATGATGCTGTCCCAAACCACTGAGTGGAGCATTTAATGCTACATAAAAGCCTTCACCATTGTCACAATGCTGAAAGAACAAATGTAGAAAAGCATGTGGAGTTGTCTGTTAGCAACAAACTTCAGAAATCTGAAGGGAAGATTACAACTGTCAGATCCCATAGTTGGTGCCATATGTTTATCTGTGGATGAAAAACCACAAAAGGTACACATTCAGATGTGTTCATTAGAACAGCTCCCTGTGAAGTCATTCAACTATAATACCACATGCTGTGCCATATTTATGTCTGCTAAAACTGCAGCGTTCCTCAGATGGCATCTGTTTATATGGTTTGTTTTGAGAAAGAAGTCTGATTCCTAATTGAAAACAGAAGCAACTTCCCAAAAACTAAACTTAGAACTAATTGGCTCTATAACTCAACCTCTGACTGTCATTAGCCACTGATTGTGTGTCATATTACAGGACTCCCTCAGCTTTAGAGTTTAGAGGAATTCTTTAGTTTAGAAGTTTAGGTTAGCTGCCCCACTGGGCAGCAGCTGCTACAGACTGTGAGTCATTTTTGCAAACTGCAAGCTTTGTGGGTACTGTTTAAAAATAAAGCAGCATACTATCATTCTGCTGTGTGGAACAGATGGCTGCTTTTAGTTTACTGTGTATGGCTTGGACATTTTTGGTATAGTGATAATCAGCACACTTGCATAAAGTTTAAAATGCAGGCTGACCAACAACTAGCATGGTCACAATATTTTTGGAATGTTTTCACATGGGAAGGACAGACAGACACACTCAGTCTCTCAGTCCATTACTGTCCTCTGGTGGTATCAGAAAGAATTGCACAAACACACTGAGAACTTCCTTAACATGGAGTTAATTATGGCAAAGGCCCATGTTCATTCCACCTCAACACGAGTCTGCAATGAATGTCGATATTCTTATTAAGATATTTGATAGACTACAGATAATCACAGCAGCAAACATGATCAATCCATTTATTCCTATTTCTTTTACCAACACTCGTTAGCCAACCTAAACAGCTGACTATATCGCAATGCCTCCTTCAATCGAGTATAAGGAGACAAAATGGAACAATAATGTGCAGCAAATAAGGCTTCGGTATTTAAGCAATGAAGAAAGATCAATTTTCCTGTCCAAGCACTAGACCAAACTACCCTGTTGGTGCAAGCTTTCCATTGTAAATTAGTTAATTAATGTAAATTAATTAATTAACATTTTTGACATTTTCCCTCATTTGGTGAGATTTAAAACAGAGTTTGCCTGTCATTATGGCAATACTATTACTGTAACCTCTTATGCGCATAACTGAACAAGTGTTTTGGGTATATTATGCCATCTTCTAACTTAGGTGGGTTATGCTTCTACATACAGTAACAGTCAAAAGTTTGGACACACCTTCTCACATAAGGAACACATCATGAATCATGTAGTAAACTTAAAAGTGTTAAACAAACCAAAACATGTTTTAGATTCTTCAAAGTAGACACACAACTGATGTCTCAAACACATTAAAAGTCAATTGTCGACACAGAACAGTTCTCAAGTACTGAACGTAAATAACGGAGAATTACACAAACTCTGTAGTCAACACACAGATGAAACTTCTTAGA
>BRDA01002361.1:40097-54990 GCA_036984385.1 Crenuchus spilurus
ACGGACCTGTGATAGCGGAGTAAGAGTACAGTTTCTTCTTTACAAATCTACTCGAGTAAAAGTAAAAAGTATAGTGATATAAAACTACTCCTAGAAGTATTTTTTTTCAAAAAGTTACTCAAGTAAATGTAACGGAGTAAATATAACTCGTTACTACCCACCTCTGCTTGCAATTAATCTGTTTGCTCCGAGGTTTAGTAGATGTGTCTGAGCATGAAAAATCACCAAACTGTGCTGGACATCAGCCCTCTAGTACAAGTTCTGAAGATCCCTGACCTAAACCAACCCCTCCACCATCCACACCCATGCTTACCTCTCATCATTGACTCAAAATAATGAACACAGAATGTCCAGTCTGTTGCATGTCATTTTTAGCATTCTTCAGTATGTAACAACTGCAGTTGATGCTTCCTGACATGGGAAGCGTAGCTGATGATAACATAATGGCAGAAAGTGTATTAAAATTTATTTAGCAAATTCAAACAATTTATAATGGCGGAAAAAGAAGAAATCATAATTTACACTTTTAATATTCAATATTTTAATAATTTAAGATTAAAACAGCACTTTCATCAGTCTTACAGGCTCCAACTGAAGCACAGTGTCCAGGCAAGACTCAACATGACTAAAACCTTGTTGTGCCATAAAATTGGCATTTGCCCCACAAAAAATGTCTTTGAATCTGCCATAAGCCCAGCTTCAATAGGGCTCTATGGACTGTGCTTCCACTGGGTTCCATTGGCAAATTCATGTAGACTGTGATGTCATCAGACGAAGCTCATGATAAATAAACAAGCATCACTGGTGCAGTGTCATAGAGTAGATATTCCATTTTTTGATCACATTTTACAATAAATGTCACACATAATACTAATTAAGCATTATGAACAGTTTTAGCAATTATCAGACAATCTGCCATTAGTATTTATAAAACAAAACTGAGACGATAGTACTTTTCTTTAGTACTGTGCTTTAGTACTGTTAATAGAGGTAAGCTTTTTATATATTAATGTATGTTTTTTATTGGGAAGTTGTGCAGTCTTCACAATTGAGCATAAGTTTAAAATAAATGCTTAACAGTTCAGAGCTTGAACATACATTTCTAGGGAAAAAACATTCACATATATACGTGTATCTGATGTCACGTTTATTTACACAACCATCCACTGAAAGATTTTAGGTTGGATTGGACATTCCAGTTCATTGGAATAATGGCCCCTGATTGTAACACCTGGTGTCAGCTTCACAAAAGACTACTGCTGCCCACCTGGCAATCTGTCACAGCATGACTGTCCTTGTTCTTCTGTATTGTTTGCAACCTCCCTGTACAGCTTGTTTTTACACTCAAGACTGAATCGTGTGTCATGGAGTGTGTATTTACAGCTAATCCAGCTGCTACAGAAAATTTGCCCCAAAGAGATGTTGCATTGCATGTAAAAAATGCTTGTAGAAAGTGAGGCCCAAACTAAAAACTTTGAGGTGTGAATGGTTTAGCAACTATTCCTTGATAACTCTTCAGAGGAGGAATGATCATTTAGAAAACAGAAATAAACATGTACACATCTATGCACACCAATGCAACTGCACAATTTATCAGCAGCATAATAGTGGCTTAAATTTAAAAAGCATTGTGTATTTGTTTATTAATACTTATACAGTGGCATGCAAAAGTTTGGGCATCCCAGTTAAACTTCCAAGTTTTTGTGATTTAAAAAATGAAACCATGATTAATCATTTCAGAACTTTTTACATCTTTGATGTAAAAACAATTCCATCTGCACAATTCCATGGAAAAACAGACAAATCATTTAGAGGGGAATTTAAACAAATAAAAATATGATGTGGACACCCTCTTGTAATAGAACATGTCACCACAGTCTCATACATTATTAATATGGACTATGGGGTAGGGTGGCAAGACGGAAGCCTTTTCTTACGAAGAAAAACATCCAAGCTCAGCTATATTTTGCCAAAATCATTTGGGGAAAACATGTTATGGTCTGATGACATCAAGGTTGAACTTTTTGACCATAATCCCAAAAGGTATGTTTGGTGTAAACCCAATATTGTGCATCACAAAAAGATGATAAAGAATTTCCCCTTTCAGCACAACAATGAACCAAAACATATCTCCACTTTGACTAAAGAATGGTTTCACCAGAAGAAGATCAAAGTTTTGGAGCCAGAGCCCAGACCTGAATCATATTAAATATCTGTGGGTTGACATGAAGAGCAATGTACACATGAGAGGCCCTTACAATCCTACAGATTTTGAGCACTTTTATAAGAAAGAGTGGGCAAATATTACCAAGTCAAGATGTGCCATATTGATAGACTCCTGCTCAAAAGTGTGAATGTTATCATAAATTCAAAGGGGGCTTCAACAAAGTATTAGTTTAAAAGGGTTTTCATTTTTATGCAACCACAGTTGTTTATTTTTATTTTTCCACCTTAAACAGTTTAGTTTGTTTTTCAATGGAATTGTACAGATTATAGGTGCCATTAAAAGGTGAAAAAATCTGAAATGATTCATCTTGGTCTGACTTTTTAAAAAGGTAAACTCTTATTTTATATTCATTTCATTATTTGTAAAGTGACATGTCCACCTTTTTGTTTTAATCTTGATCAGTATGACTTATAGCTCGTGAAATCAGAAATCCAGAATCTCAAATTAATAGAACATTTCATTTGGAGTTGAAATTACTATCAACATTAAAACAAAGGGGGCTTGATATGTCACTTTATGTGTTATGTATATACAATATGACAGTTTGCCTTTTTTAATTAAATAATGAACAAATATGAACTTTTTCATTATATTTAAATTTTTGGAGTAGTACACGACCAAAACTTCTCTCGACCAACTTAAACCACATCCAGATCTTAACTATGGTCTCACAGAGTAGTCAGTGTGGTTTATGTTGGTGCAAATTTGACCAAATTCATAGTTATCACTAAAACAGATTTTCGATCTGCACTTTTGCAGTGCTGCATTCAGCTACACAAGTTTTTATATTTCACAATAAGTCATACTACACTAAACATTAGGGTTGTTTAGATGACTATTGAGTATTAGGGGATGTTAGTAATGTTAGCCTTTTTAGCAGTTCCAGCCCTAAAGAAGCTACATTTGACTCAGAACATTAAGTGTCTTATTGAATACGTGGAAAACATACAAATTATCCTAAGTTAGCAGTCTTTAATTACTAAAATATTATTTTGCACATAATTAATAATAATAATACAAATTTAAATAATAATTTTTAGCATTTTTCTCTGTGCTTGAAGTTGAAGTTTAACACAGACACCTTGGGATATTTTAGAGCAGAGTTCTAGATACGTTCTAGGTTTTATAGTACAGAATGACACATATAACATCTTCCCCCCTCTCTCTGTGTTGGGGTAGGTTCTGGAGGCAACACGAGTGACACGCAGAAAAAGCAACATGGCTATACGATGGGAGGCAGGAATTTATGCTAATCAGGATGAAGCTGAGGAGGAGGAGGAGGAGGAAGAGGAAGAGGAGGAAGAGTAAACTCCACACACTAAAGAAAAAGTAGGAAGAAGGAGAGGAAAACAAGAGATGTTGATGAGAAGTATTTATTCAGAGTTTATACTACAGGAGCAATTCACTGTTTCAAGGCACTGCACTGGAACCGTGTTCACCCAGTGGAGCCAAAGATCATCCATACCTCAGAGGAACCTGAGGAACAGCCTTTACACAGAGAACTCCATGTGACGACAGTATGCACCAGACGCCCAAATCCTGTAGTGCTTTCTGTTACTCATTTCCAAGCTTTTTTTCCAAATGGATGGGCGTGGTAGGTTGGGAAAATGTGCAAATAGAAAGGTTCTACAACTTTTTGGTAAAAGATCTTTCTGTTTTGTATGGCTGGTTGATTGATTTCATGAAGTGACATTGAACTGACATTGCCAAGTGACACATGTGGCAATCATGGCATGTAATTTAAAGTGAAGAGAGCTATTGTGGCTATGAAGACATGACAGAAACATAACATAAGTCTGAGATAATGTATATTGTCCTTTTGAATTGATTTAGATGACATGGAATTTGTTGTGAAAAACAGTAACCACGTTTTTATAGAGTGTGTGAAGCTATTTCCAGTCTTTGTTAAGCCTTTAAGTATCTGATTTGGGAAAAGACAACTACAAATGGTGATTGTGGTATGTGGTATGGACATTATGTTGTAATAGCACAGCACTGTGTGCAACGGTATTATCTTATTCTGCAATAACATGAACACAAGATGAATAGGATTACATTTCATAAATATAAGATACCCTGTAGTAAGAAAAATTTAGAAAAAGCCATTTGATGAAATGGAAGATGAAAGTAGGGGACAGAATGGTTGAGTTCAAGAGTTTAGGGAGGACTTGTTAGAAACAGTAGGGAACATCAACAGTATTGTCCAGGTTCATAATACACAATGCTATTCAGCCAGTCAAGTATTATAGTACAGCATAGAGGATGAGGAATGCTGCAAAATAGGGAAATGTCTTTCTAAAAGCTGCTTCTCAGCCCCTTGCCTATTTTTTATTGATAAAGGACAGGAACCATTACAGGAAGGCTTTCTGGATGATGTGATCTATGATCGTTTGTAGACTAAACCATCTGCTGTCTGTAGAAACTGCATACAGTAGTTTGGTCAGTTTGAAAGCATTCACTAAATGCCATTTTGCATTGTGTGACCAGGGACACAATGGTATATACTGGGCTTTCTGGCATGATTAAAAATAATTTGGGCATTTAAAACTAAATGCATACAGCTCAGAGCAGACAAGGGTGGTTGGATTTGGAAGGATTTTTTAGCTTACACAAATTGGCAGGGCAGTGATTACTGCTTAGTGTTTTTTCTACCTGCCCAGGCCAAAATATTGGGAAATTGTCTAATTTTGAGAGGAATGTGTTTATGGAAAAGGGATTCATTACAAAAACAGTAAACAAAAACAAATCAGTTCCATTTAAGGAATCTCAGTGGAGTCTTTAATGAGTAGATATTTTATTGTTGACCTATGTAGACTGGTTTCTCTTTGTACTGTGTATTAGCATCATTCTGACTGATTCCATTAGAATTTGAAATGCAATACAGTGAAATAACATTGTTTAGGCTTTGTAGACTCTTCTATCCATGCAAAAGACTGAAAGCTGGTATTTTTGCTTCCGTCACTCAAAGTAAAGCTTATTAGGGAAAAAAATGTCAATTAGCATCAATATAATCAGTGATGGACAAGCCTTGAATGTCCAAACCTACATCATGGATAACAGCAACATGTTAGGGAAATTGTTTGGAGGCTATTTTCTGCCTTCTACCCGAGGCCTTTTTCAGCCCATGGACAATAAAGCTAACCGCTATTCTGAAAGGAGGAAATAAAAAACAACAAAAACACTCCCAGCACAGACCGTCACAGTCTGACCTTCTTTTATATGCATAAATATATAACAAGTATTTAATGGACATCTGTCCCTATGTAAGAAAAAATGTGTTTGTAGTCTCTGGATTAGATTCAATCTTTTTTTAAGGTTGTGACCTAAGAAGATAAAGTAAACATACATTTGTACTTAAGCAACATTGTTGATTCAATGGTTATGGGATGTTTTTTGAAGGTTTTACTTTTGAATGATGTAACAAGCCACGTGTTGCCAGGTGATAAAGAAGCAGGAATTTATTAAATGGCTTGTTACAGTGTGGCTACAGTTATAACGGTGTTGAATTGCGCGAGAGTGCATTTGTCTTTTTGCCGGTTGGAACTGACAAACAGAAGACGAGAGTAAGCAGAGGACGCAGCTGATTAAGGATGTGATTTTCACTCAGATTTTTTGATGTGTTATATGATTTTGGTTAGTAGACCAATATTTTGAATATTGTAAGGGGGAAATATTTTTATTTGTGCAGTGAACTATTTACAGTGTACCTATGAAAGGAAAATAGTTTTATGGAGGCTGGCATTTTAATACCATGTATGTGCATTTATGGAAGTTTATGGCCTGTACTTCTTTTTATTTCATGTGTGTGTGTGTGTGCATGCGTGTGTGCATGAGGATGCGTGTTGGAGGAGCTATTTTGTAGAGATACAAAAATATGCAAATACAGGCTACTCATCCTCAGTGGTTCACAGGAATCTTCTGCATGAAGTGAACAGAGATACAGTATAGCAAAATCAAGAGTAGTATCTTGCTTTAGGAAGCTCACAAATCATGTCTTTCACACTGTCAGGTGTTTATGATCTCTCTGACAGTATTGTAATGCTAGCAGAGCTCGATTAGGCATGTTCTTCCAAAGTCTCAGAGATCTGTAAAAGGATCTTCTAAAAACAAGCCAACAACATTTTTTGTTAAAGCAGCCACTGTAATAGAAGAGGGCCTGAGGGCAATCATGGATTCCAGAGGGAATCATACATTTGAGTACAAGTGGGACAAGAAAACGTTTTGGCACACTTGATTTTTGATGGTTTTCTACAGTATTTCGTCAGTTTAGTAATCATGTATTTGCCTTTTCAGTGCATGCAGCCTATTACATTTCTATTGGATGGAAATCTCTGCATCAAAACTAGGTCTGTCAATGGAGAGCTGCAGAAAATGTGTCTCCCATGAGATTCCATGAGAACAGTCTCTTCAATCAACAGCTCCAAACAGAACAGGCAGAACTAAACTGTAAATATTACAAACACAGTAACAGAAACAACTAAATATGTGGAGTGTGTTATGCTTTATTATTATTATTATTATTTTTCATTACAAAGTTAAAACGTGCTGTTTGCAAAGGTTTTTGCAATTTGCTGTTCACTTTGGGAGAAACCAAAGCAGTTTTGGAGTGAGTGATGCGCTCATGTTTTTTTTCTTTTTTTAAACCTTCTGTTAATATGTTAACCACTTATTGTATGTTAATATATTCTGCTTATGTTGTTTTATAGTAATTGTAAGGCTCACACTTAAACGCATATATAATTATTTTCTCATTAAAAACAAAATGCATAATCACTGTTCCTTTCCTTTTTCTTGGATGAACTATGTGCATAAATGGTCGTTAATATTTCATCATATCCAGGCAGTTTAACGCATGCTTTGTTTATGCAGTGATTAAAGTATCTCTCACCTATAAACCTAAATTAAAAGGTAAGAGTCTCCTCATCATAAATGTATCTGTGCACTTCTTTTCAGCATCCTTAAATGCAGCTGATCAGCCATGTTTGGAGTCCAATTTTTTTTTCTTTAGTTAAAAAAGTTACTAGAGTTACAGCTGCCAAAAAGGCTAACATTGCTAATAAACACTAGAACTCAATAGTTACCTAAATAGCCTAGTCGTTCCATTCAAATTACAGCACAACCTCAACCTCAACCTGCTCAAACCACAACAAGATCTTAATTAAGGTCTCATAAGCCCTATTTGAAGGTGAGTAGTCCTCAGGGAAAGTCCGTTATCTTTACATTTTACACATCACCTCAGTGCTGGAACTTCTGCATCCATAAGGCATTAAAATAACTTCAGGACAAGTAAGTTTCTCAGAGGTTTCACTCTATATAGACCCATATGTCTGCATCATATGATCAAATTTGCACCTATGGCTGCTCCTTATAATCACTCATTAAATAAGTCTGAATCAATCATTAATAAACAAATATAAGCCACTATCTCACCTTTTTTCCTCTACATAAGGTTCTCCCAAGTAGTATATAGATTGGAAGATCGTCCATCTGGACCAAGTAGATCATTAAGTGACTCTTATCCAAGACATCTTATGTTGTCCTCCCCACAGATGTTTGAAACAGAAAGCTAAGAGACTGGTTGCTCACTACAGTGAAGTGAAAAAGTACTCCAGACCCAGCCTCTCTATGAGTCACATGGGCAAAAATCTAGAGTAGGTACTGATAGGAGCAGTAGAAGTGAGGTTTATGTGGCCCAAAAGTCATATCCCAGTCACCACAAATGGCCAAAATCAAGTAAATGCAGTGACAGAAGTTGGGCTGGGGTTTATTAAAACATTAAGCATCTTAAATGTTTTGTTTTCATTTAAGCAGGCAAAAGTCCCTTGCACAGCAAAGTTGAAAAGTTAAATTTGCTGATCTGGAAAATGATCAAATTTGTGCCTAAAAAACGTGTTTCCATGATCCTCTACTGCCTGTAGCAGTGAGGTTTCATTAATTTTTATAGTTCATATTAATCCTCTGGAGCCTGAGGGTTTTTCAGACACTCTGATGTATTCTGACAAGTTACACCATCTAATATATTTTTCCCCAAAATGTCACTCAGGCTTTTGTTCAGCACAAACTCAGCAACAACAGTGTCATAAATCTATATTTTGATTAAATCTGCTCTGAACATAGACTTTCCAAAAACCTGTTTTCAGATGTGCTGATATATTGTGAAAACACACTCTAAACATTTAAAGCCAAGACTTTTGAGCTCAGAACTGAACAAACAGAGGTGTTGGCTACACACTGTTCATTACAGTTTTTAGACATTGTATGCTGTTTTATTTCTAAAGCTTAACTAATGTGAGTTGAAGTGTTTCATTCATTCAATGATTCCTAGATTGAATATTTATGAGACAGGTGTGAGGTGAGAGGTCTTTGTTCAGGTGAGTGTTCTTTCATTTATATAGAAAAAAATAGGTGTTAACATTCTTGGGCCAATGGAATGTCTATAATTTCCATGTCATTATCATATGAATGACAGATCGGATCATTTGGTGCAACAAAATGCACTGCAATCTGACTCAAGCTGAACAATGTTTCACTGCTTAATTATGCTTCTCTAACAAGAATCTAAAAATATATTTCAATACAATCTATATACATTTGAAAAGTAGACCCTTTAAGGTCCCCCCCCCCATTAAAATACCACCAGCAGGACCACTGACTCCAGAGGGTTAAGTCATAATATGTACTAAGCTGCATCAACTAGTCTATGCAACCTTATTTAAGATCTGGGTGTGATTTGATGAGGTTGACAGACTTTTTGGTGATGTATTTTGGAAGCAAATGGACTATTTAGGTGACTACTGAGTTCCAGTGTTTTATTAACAACAGCCTCACAACTCCAGTTCTAAACGCATAGCTTGGCTGACTGACTACATTTAGATGAAGAATGTAACACATTTCCCTTTCTAAGAAGGGAACTCTTGTCTAGTTCCTTTTTTTAGAATCTGACTACAAAAAAAAATATGCCACCCAAAATCAGGTCTTGATACATAATCATGGGAAGGATATGTATACCTAGAAATGGATGAGGTCACAAGTTCAATTTGGTGATGAAGAGAATGAACATTTAGAAAACTGTTAAGATATATTTTTTTTTTGGATGAAAGTCAGTTGAGAATTTTACTATGAGGAAGTGAGGTACACTCTACACCACAGATGCCTACTGTTGTTTTTGGTTCTTTTTATTGTTTTTTTTTTTATGAGTTCTCAATAACATGCCTGTTTCAAGTTGATACTGCAAATATCACATGAATTAGTCCATGTGACAATAAAAAAAAAAGTGCTTGCTTGTTTATGTGTGTGAGTATAGAACCATATCTGGCAGTCAAGATGGGCAGTGCCTAAACTGATTTAAGATGTAGTAATAAATGAGGAAACTGCCTTTATGAATATATACATTATGCTGGATTCAGGTATTGCGGGGCATTTATAAACATTTATTTCATCTAATTCTGTTTATTCTTATTAAAGTATACTTACAAAAGTTAAAGCAAGAGAAGATACACTTAAAAATTAAGCATATCCCATAATATGTGAATGTGAAGAGGGCTGCAGTAGTACAAACACAACATACCTACCAGAAATCCCCTAAAGAATCTAGCTCACCTTGATTCTGAAGTGCTTTCTGCCTGACAAAACCGGATCTGCAAGTGAAACCACATGACAACATGAGCACACTTCACTGCGCAATATGGAGAAGCCAGCAACAAACACAGCTCATTCAGAAGAGGTACAGTCCGTGTTTGTTTCTTTCTCTGTAGGTAAAAGACAACACATTTTTGACTGGAAACTCTATTAGTTACACTTACTGTTATACTGCAACTATGTTGTAGTCAGAATGGGCTGGATGTGAACTTTCCTGAGCATTCTGAAATAATATTACTTTTACTTATCAAGACTATTTAATGAGGTAAGGAGTTTACTTTCAACTTTTCCTTATATTTTAGTCAATAACATGTAGTTATTTTTTCATTTTAGTGTTTCATCTCATTGTTACCTTAGTGACAGCATCTATACTGAACCTATTTTTTATTGATCATTTTTTTATTAAATATTAAAAGCCTTTCTGCCTGTGATTCTAATTTACTAAGAAGTTTACAGCCCTACAAATTACTCAGCACTTATGTTTTTTTTTAGCTGTTACTTTTGTTCTTCTTCAAATGTCATAAAGTAGATCAATTTAGAAGTTGCCAGTTAGAAAAATACTTGTGCATTATTATTGTAATACTTATTTAATTCTGGGTTTTTGGCTATTCCACCTAAGCACATTACCGCCACTGTATAATTTAGGCATGTGCATATGTTGGACTTCTGGGCAATTCATCTGATCTTTTTAATGTACATATCTGCCAAAGCCAATGCCAATATACATTGCTGGCTATTAAATTTGCAACACTGGGAAAAACTGAGGCAGACTAGTCAATGTGTTACATCACAGAGATGTTGGGGAAGCAGGGATGGTATCATATCTACACAAGACATATTCCAACAAAATAAGGCTTTGAGCACATGTGGCAGAATTCACAGAGGCTGCACGGCATAGCGTTTCATACACACATCCATTGTCTCTCTCTATGGAAGATTGTATAGAAGTGGTTATGTCGACAAGTGGCTGACTCGCCAGGTATTGATTGTTGTATAATCTTTAAACCTGGCCTTGGTATACTTCTAATCACGCATGCCATGGTTAACAAGAGAGCCAGCTATTCAGCTGACAAAGAAGAGATGAGGAAACTCCCTCTACATAACTGCACAATTTTAAGAAAAACTCTGAGCTAAAAGCCACCAAATTGGACTTCAGGTGCAGATAGAGGGAGCAGCAAAAATAGGAACCCAATTGAGAGCAAGTTTATAAGAAGACTCCTCACAGCCACCACACACACTCAGACATGAGACAGAAAACAAAGAGCCTCTGGCCTCTGAGGACAACATAGAGGAAATGCCAAAGACTGGTGCTACAGATTGTTTAGATAGACAGTGTGAGCCTTGACTCCATGCCATGCAGAACATGCAGTTGTTAAGTAAGCCAGTCACAGCTGAAGGCAATAACAGTTTTTGGTCAGCACTAATGAATCAGGAACAAGAAGTCCATCTCAAGTGGTGGAAAGTAGCACAGAAGGGACATACCCTTTACAAAAATAAGCCCAAAGCAGCTGCAGATAATGTGAGCTGATGATTGACATTAGTGAGTCAGAGGAGAGAAGCCGTCCCAGTGGTGGAAAGCCAACCAGCAGGAGGGCAGAACCTTACACCATGCATCATAAGGATTCTTTAAAGTAAACACTGTTTTATCTTTTGGGGTGTTTAGTGAACAAATTAAATTTGGCCATTAAATTGTAGTTACACAACCAGCAATTAACAAATTACATATGCACTAACAAATTAACTTTCTCAGCTTGATTTATTATTATGGAGATTTATTTCTGTAGGGTTACAAATGCAATAAGTGCAGACATTTTTACATAGAAATCTAGGATCCTCTAATTATTTCAATCATTTCTGGACAATATTATCATGAGCCCCTAATTTATTTTCAGTCTATATTTTTCATAAATAAATAAATGAAAAAAATTTTCACAAAGTTTTCACTGAATAACTTCCACAGAGCTGACAAAGGTTCATGTGCTTCACTCAACCCTCTATTGGGTTAGTTATTGTATGATGACTAAAACATGTAACTGTTAGGATGCATGACTGTTTAAGCATAAGCATCTGACTAACAGTTGTGGTTATGTTATTCAGGATGAAGAAAGGAGTACAATGCTCAGAGTGGGAATGACTACATCCACAATCATTGACTGAAGTTTAAGAAACACTTGTGACATTACAACCCAAGACCTCTCCTGTCTGAGTAATATTCAACTTGCTGGACAATTTTCAACAGTTTTCTCTCAGGCATCATGGCCTTCATACAGCTTATGCAAAAATACATAGACCCAGTGGTATTTTGCGCTCAGATTGCTAGCTCCTTTTTTGACACAGGTCTCCAAATGGTGGTGAAACAGCAAAGTGAGAACACCACAAGTTCCTCTGACCCAGACAAAAGCCAGAACGCCATCGCAAACTTCTACATGATTTTCAACATGCTGTTCAAAATTGTCCCAATCATCCCTGCACTTTTTTTGGCGCGAATTGGAGATAGGGGCTACCGGAAGGTCCCTATTGTGGTTCCTCTGGTAGGATATTCAGTGTCCAGGGTACTGCTACTATTCGTGATCTGGCTGGAGTGGCGGGTCGAGGTGATGTACGCTGCACCTGTGATTCATGGACTGTGTGGGGGCTTCTCATCCTACTGGGCAGGTGTCATGGCACTTGTGTCAGTTACCACTAATGAAGAACAGCGGTCACTTAGCATCATGCGTGTAGAGCTTGTGTATGGCCTGGCCGGCTTTCTAGGCAGTCTAGCCTCGGGTCACCTGTTCCAGCTCTACGCAGTGGGGATGAAGCATGGTGTACTACTGGCTGGCATGAGTGTGGCTCTTTATGTTCTCTGCCTCCTATACGCTGTATTCATCCTACAGGTGAGTCCACTCACCTCAGATAAAAATGATCAGCAGGAAAGCACTGGTATCATTAACCACAGCAGGCAAGACAGGATCATCATTGCGCTGCTCTTCACCAGTGGGATCTTGTATGATGTAGCCGTATCAGGTGGAGTAGAAATCTTGTCCGTCTATGTTCTGAAAGCACCTCTGCAGTGGGGTGCAACAGAGGTTGGCTACGGGAATGCCGCTGGCTTCCTCATATTCATCACCAGCTTCCTGGGTATGAAGCTCTTCACCAAGTTTACGCTGAGTGATGCCAGCATGATAATGATAGGCATGGTGTCCTTCATGAGTGGGATCTACTTCATGAACTTTGTCACCACCACTGCTATGTACTTTTTAGGTAGGTATTCATTTGTGCATTCATTAATTCAATGATTAATTTCATATGAGTGGTTCTACATTTTTGGTCTAACCAGCGTTCTAACACACCTGAATTAATTGGCAAATTACAAACACTTTCCTGAGTTGATAGTGGTTGAAAATTAAGGAAAAGTTAAGAGTGTCATTCTAACAATCTGTAGAGCAGTGTTGATAGCTTAGATATAGGCTATATTCATCTCCATCTTTGAAGTATTTATTGATCTGATAAGTGCAGATATTTTTATTCAGATATGACTCACAACAGATGTTTTGGTTAAAGCACCTAAAGACTTTTCCTTTTACTGTCAGATGTAATGACTAACAGTGTAAAATTGAATCCCAAATTTGGCTGTAGATTTGAATAAGAGGTCCAGATTTTATGTTTGTGATTTAAAGTATTAAGGTCAAATTACACTCTCGCAAACTGTAAACCATAGTAGTATGTTAAAGGCACAGTATGTAGTTTCCAGCGACATCTAGTGGTTTAGTATCCATATTGCAACCAACAGAAGACTCTTTCCACAGCCCCCCCCACCTTCCAAACATGAAGTCCCTACAGTAGCCGTAAGGTGTCAAATCTCTGATACTCCCGAACGCGATGTCTAATAGCAGCTTTAGAGTTAGTGATATGTCAAGTGGTAAGATTAATTTTAATTAGAAATTCAGGAAATGTAATATGTAAAATTATCAGCTACAATGCAGACAAAACATATTTTCTGCACTTCAGTAGTGCTATTGTAAACGTTAGCTGTTTTCTGTACAAAAGACAAGATAATGTAACAAAGTAAACACATCAAACTTTTTTTTTTCACGGCAAGACCACGGCAAGACAGCAGCGTGCAGTGGCTTCTCACGCTCCTAGCATACCCAGTTTTAGTAGTTTATATGTCAGTTTATATCGGTTCTGATCCTGAATTCCAATTCCAGCCGAACCGAACTCATGCAGATAGACACAATTTAGCCACAGAAGCAGCAACTCTGGATAATAACGTTCGGGCTGAGCTGGGCAGACTACGGCTTTTCTGGCCACCAGCCCGCTGGAGTAGAACACAGGCCAGGAGGAGGAGACGAGACCGGTGTCAGAAGCGGAGCAAACGGGCTAAAGGCCCGTAGGTGCTAGCCAGGGTAAAGCCTAACGCTCTCTGAACAACAAGCTGGACCTCTTGCCGCTGACAATGAATGTTTCTAAGGACATGAGGAACTGCGCGGTGATTTGTCTCACAGAAACATGGCTAAACCAGAGCATGCCGGACGCAACCTTCCAGCTCGCCGGCCGGCAGCTCTTCCGAGCGGACCGTAACCAGCAGTCCGGGAAAACCAGAGGGGGCAGCTTAATAATCTACGTCAGTGAAGGTTGGTGTACAAACTGTGTGTTGGTAAACAGCCACTGCTCTGAGGCGAGCATAAGAATCTTGACAAGCATAAGAATGTTCCACAATCTTAACAAATAAACCAAAAAACCTTTATTCAGCTTCTCCTCCGTGTATTTCTTCTTATTGAGGTATAAGAGTATTTCTTCTTCTTCTCCTGTTTTATGTCGGCCAACGGTAAAACAAAGATACAGCAACATCGAATTTGAGTGGCCAATTCGTCATGAAAACACAAACGGTTTTTCTAGCCTTGTTTGTCCTTTTCGAACTACTGTAGAAACATGGCGATGCAACATGGCGGCCTCAGTCGGTGTTCGACCCGCGACCAATGTAGATATAAACAGCTTATTCTAAGGTAAAATAATCAAACGACTTCTTAGTTTATAATGATTAGA